>APFE031654281.1:155983-189410 GCA_000404065.3 Pinus taeda
CCACGAATCAAGTGTCGGTAATACCGAGGAGAGAATGAATCGTCGGATCACTACATATCGTGACCGTCGGATTGTAAGTTACAAATGTACATAGTAAAGAAACACACTTTACCTAACTCTATACTAGACCAAATTATACTTAACTATTCCTATGTGTCGGAATATCCTAACAGTTTTTGCCTTTGGGATTTTGGAGTTAGATTCATGTTCAAGTGGCGACTCCACCTCTTTAATTTCTTGTAAGAATTTATGCTAGAAGCTTGCTTCTTGTGGATCTCTTGTTTTTCTTGAACAAAGGGTCTTTCTCTAAAAACCCATTTCCTCCTTTTTCCTTAAGCAAGTCATCATGAATGACTCGTTCGCCCCTTGTCGTTTTGCTAACATTCAAGGTCATCCTCATGACCTTTTAGAAAAAGAATATGGGATTAAGGAATTAACAAAAATCGTTAAAAATATGCAAGATGAGCAAAGAAATCAATTCACTAATATAGAGAATTTGATGAAGAAGTTGCAAGAGAATGAATTGCAGCATGCTAATGATCAAGAAGTGCCATATTATAGACCTTGTGACCACTTTCATGATGAATCCACTTGTGCCTTTGCAATCAGAATCCGAGATAGTGGAAAGGCAGGAATAAGCGATAAGAGGGATCTTATCTTGGAATTAACTCAGAGACTTAGAGACATGCAATTCAGTCAAGCTCAGTTGATGAGAACTATGGAGCTTAATCAAGGGAAATTGTTAGCATATCACTCCAAGGAAATGAAATCCCTGCACATCAGGTGGATGGCTATTGAGGAAAAGCATGTTGAAGAGCTAAGCTCCATAAAGGAAAATCATCAGAAAGAAATAAGCTCTATTCAAGACAGAGAGGCTAGTCTTCAGAACAAATTATTAGCCATAGAAGAACAACGTGCTGAGGATCTGAAAACCATGGAGATTAATCATTCTAATCAAATGGCCACCATGCAAAGTTATCTGGTCACCGTGGAAACAAATCATAAGGAAGAAATTGATTCTATTCAAGTAAATCATAATAAAGTAATAAAGGACATGGAAATCGGTTTTCAAAGTAGGTTGTCGGCTATGAAAGAAAAACATGATGAAGAGCTAAAGGTCATGCAAATTAATCACTCCAATCAGGTAGCCACCATCAAGGAAAAGTGTGCTCAAGAAATAGAAGCTATGATGTCCAATATGCAGAATCATTTGATTGCCATAAAAGCAGAAAATGACAAAAGCAATATAAGACATGGAAGCTGGTCATATATGCCTTCAAAATAAGTTGTTGACCTTGGAGGAAAGCCATGCCAAAGAAATCAGTGCTCTAAAGGTTGAACGCACTAATCAGATGGATGCCATCAGAACTGAAAACACTGCTCTTCAAAATAAGCTGTAAATGATGGAAAAGGCACAGGTCTCGGGACTTCAGCTCAGATCGAAGAATCCAGAGGGGAAGCATAAAGGCTTTTCACGACTCACAGGGCTCCCAGTTTGCCAGAATAGTTCTCATCTCATTGCGAGAAAGTCACTTGCCCCATTTTCCCCTTGGTGACATATTTATTATATCCACCATTTATTAGTTTTTTGCATTTTTTATGCCACTTTTTTGCCACTAACATAGGAAAAGTGGATTTTGAGGGGTTAGAAGCCATTTTTTGACCCCCAAAGTGGATCTTAGAAGAATGTTGGGGTGGAGAGCATTGATTTTTAAGTACTTATACGCTCCCAACATCTTCTAGGCTCACTTATTTATAAATTTTTGAAGAATTTAATTAAAAATCCCATCATGTGGGAATTTTTAATAAATTAAAAATTCCTATAAAGACCTAATCAAATTTTGTACGCTTTAGATATGTCCTAGTATGGTAATATACATCGACTCTAGGCATTAGGATGGACCCAAGGTTCAATCATCAAGTTGCCACTCCAGCTTTGGAGGTATGTTGAGTGAAAAAACTCAAGTTATTCATCACTAAAAAGTAAGAATAATTAGCTAAGTGAAAAAACACTCTAGAGTGTACTCACTCGACAATTGAGTCATAAGTCACCTGAGCCTTTTACAAAAGATCATCATACTAACGACATTTAGTACAATTCCCCGCAGGGTTGCAAAATTTGAGAGAGAAAGAAGTAGGGAGAGGGGAGAGAAAAAGGTCAACAGGTTTGTGTTGACTTCTGGACTTTTGAAAAATTTATGAGTGCCCTGTACATTATGCCATGGAGCCTTCAGATTTTGCTTTGTGTGACCTAGCAGATAACAATATCCAATAACCACAAGGTTCCACAGAATATTGATTTAGGATGGTGAGATCCCTTCTCAGTTCGAAAATTTTGTTTATCACACAGAGGATCCTATCATTTTGTATCATTGAAGATGACAACTCGAAGAAGTCCAAAAGATGTGAATTGATTACAAGGCAAATAAACACATGACACACCTTTTTAGCAATAAGCTTTGAGGACAAAGCTTTTCTAAAGGTGAAGGCAATGTAATGAATATAAATAATTAATAAGTAATAGTAATAATGATTAGTATATTGAAGAGGCATGTCTCTAAGGACATGACTGTTAGTGAAGGGGTGCCCTCTAGGTATATATATGAGATCCTCATTTGTAACCAAACCACATTCTCTCTTTTTTTTTTTTCCCCGAGAAGAGAAATCATAATTTCATTATAGGTGAAATTACATGCTGTAGATGCCCATGGGCATATGCTGTACTGTGGCCGAAGTCCACTGTCGAAAAACAATAATATTACAATAAGACCCCGAGGGGTGTACTGTGCTTGTTCAAACAAAAAGAAATCAAAATGTCACCCATAGGTGATGACTGTGTATACTGTTATATACAAACGACTTAGCAGCGAGTATAATGAACAAAATTATAAACAAAAATTTCTGATAAAATTAGGGGTTGTCCCCCCTCTGTAGTTTCCTGTCTATGTATGGCCTGTGGAAGTACTGATAAGTTCTTGTTGGTGTATGTTCTATAATCAACCATTCTCTTAGAGGACGATTAGTTGCTTCTTTCGAAAGCTTGTCCGCCCTTTCATTTTTCTCCCTGTAGATGTGAGAGCAAGAAATCTGATCAAAATATGTTTTAAAAAAAACAATTTCATCCATAATAGTTCTCAGTGTATAAGCATTGCAAGTGGCAGTGTTGTTAAACCAGTCAACCACATTCTTTGAGTCCCCATAGATTTGTAAATTTCTGCATTGTTGAAGAATGGCAAAGTATATCAGGTGCCGAAGAGATATCAGTTCGGCATGATTATTTGTTCCATGGCCCAAACCCATACTAATTTGGAAGGAATGTGATTCGGTGAGATGGAAAAGGATGCCACCCCCACAGCCATGTGCTTGAGTAGCCCCATCAAAGTAGGCCCAAGGTATTGACTTGTCAATCTGCTCCTGTGTTATAATCTTGGGTCTGTTGGTATTTTCTTCTACAGGTAATTCCTCATAAGCTGAGCATATTTTTGGAGGCACCAGATTCCAGTTTACCGGTTTGTCTTGAAAAATTATGAGATTGCACTTCATCCAGATATGCCATGAGACCAGAAGGGGAAAGTTTCTAATCTTTGGTTTGATTGCTTCTTCCCACCAAGTATCCCATGCAGCTGGTGATTCATCTCCATGCTAGCTCTTGTTCATATTTAAGGTTGTAAGTACTTGCGTCCATATTGATCTTGTAATGGGACAAGAGAGGAAGAGATGCAGAGTCGATTCCTCCTCTTGATGATAGAGTACACACTAGGTAGGACCAGTAAAAGCCCTCTTTCTGAGATAGGTTCCTGTGGGGATTTTGTTTTCAAGAATGTTCCACATAAGTAATCTTGTGCACAGTGGAGCTTTGAATTTCTAGAGGGGCTTCCACTAGCTTTTTATGCTTTCCGACGTTGAATCAACTATAATGATATCATGGCCCTGTTTGGAGGAATATTGGCCCTTTTTTGAGAACCCCCATATAAGTTCATCATCTTCATTTTTTAATTTGATAGGAGATTCTGTAAGGGCTTGTAGGAAGATTTGCCATGTCCATTCCCATTCCATGGGAATGTTCCAGTTCTCCCCAGAGTGCCAGACCTAATAAAGAAAAGTAGAGTTCTGTTGATCACCGAGTTGTTCAATAAATCTGATGCCTTTGCTGTTTAAATGATTGATTAGCTCAGGTGGGAGTTGATATGAGTTCCCACTTCTGGTCCAGGGGTCTATCCCAATACGAACTGAAGCTCCATTTCCTATTTTCCATATGAGTCCATCCTTTATAATGGGCATAGTATTGAGGATGGCCCTCCATATGACAGAGATGCCTTTCTTGCTCCAGGAGGGTCGTCTTATCCAATCATTGATAGATATGGGCCAAATGTATTTATGGGTGATAACCTTCGACCAGAAGCTTTTGTGCTTTAACAATAGCCAACCCTGTTTTGCCGCCAAATCTTGTGCAAAAGCAGGCAATTGTTTTAGTCCCCAGCCTCCCCATTTTTTGGGAGTGGCAATTCTGCTCCACTTAACCCAGGCAAAGGGCTTCCCCTCCTTTCTTCCCTTCCAAAGGAATTGGTAGCAAGCTTGTTGTATTCTGTGTAGGACCCCCCTCAGAATCCAAGCCAGAGACATCCAAAACACTGTTGTGGCTTCCACAACTGATTTGATGAGAATTAATCTTCCTGCCCTTGAGAGGAACCGGTGACACCATATATTAATTCTTTTCTCCACCTTGGTGATAAGCCAATTCTAGTCGACTATTTTGTATCCACTAGGCTTGAGTCTAAAGCCTAAATACTTTAGTCCATCCTTTAAATCATTTTCTTGAAAAGGAAATTTTTGTAGTGCGAGCTGAATTTCCTGCTGAGAGCATTCCGAGAATGAGATGGTAAACTTTCCCCTATTGATCTCCATCCCAGTGGCTTTGCTGTAAAGATTTAGAACCTCATTCATGGTAATAGTCTCCTGTACACCTCCACTTAGGAAAATGAGGATGTCATCCACAAAGAGGAGGTGTGTCAGATTGAAATTTTCAGTGATCTTTAATCCCTCGGAGCCTCCCCATTCGCTTTTCAGAATCAATCAATCTACTCAGGCCTTCCATAACCAGGAGGAAGAGTAGAGGGGATAGTGGGCAACCCTGTCTTATGCCCCTATTGATATGGAAGGAAGGAGTGGCTGATCCATTGATGAGAATAGCAAATGATACTAAAGATATGCATCCCATGATCCAGTTTGTGAAGAGCAGGGGAAATCCCAAATGTGTGAGAATCATTCTAATATATAACCAACTGACTTTGTCGAAGGCTTTTGTTAAATCTATTTTAAGAGTTAGTGCTTTGAGCTTCTTGTGTTTAATTGAATGTAGGGCTTCCTGGGCCGAGCCAATAGCTTCCTGGATATGTTTGTGATGAAGAAATGCAAATTGTTCTTGGGATATGTGCTCAGATAGGATGGGCTTGATGCGATTAGCAATAATTTTGGATATGATTTTAGATAGACAATTGCAAAGAGAAATAGGTCGGAAGTCATTGAAGGAAGCGGGGGAGTTGGACTTAGGGATCAAAGCTAAGTAGGTAAAATTTAGAGGGGTATAGATATGGCCCAAGAGCCTACTTTCTTCAATGACCGCAAGTAAATCCAGCCCCAAAATATCTAGAAATGCAGTGTAAAATTCAACAGGCCAGCCATCCGGGCTTGGACTTTTGTCTTTCTTGAACCATTTAACGGTGCCTTCTAGCTCCCCCATAGAGACAGGCTTTATAAGATCTTCAGTGCCATTAGGATCCACAAATCTAGGGAAATGGCCTGCCAGATTAATGATATCAGGGAGTGTGGTGGCAGAGGGGGCTATGAACTAATATTTGAAATGTGATATACCCAACCTTGCCAACTAGGGGTGGGTGGAAGCCCAACCTTCCCGTTCCATGGGCAGCTGCCAGATGGTGTTTGTAGCTTTCCTACCATTGGCGAAGTTGTGAAAATTTTTTGTGTTGCCATCACCAGCTTGAAGCCAAATAGCTATACTTCTAAGCCTCCATGGTTCTTCTTTGCCCAATAAGATCTTTGCTTTCTGTGTTTCATCAGTTAGGGAGGCAATATGATCTTCTAATTCCTTGAGGGTCTGCTCATCCCTTTCTTTTTTCCCTTTTGACCAATCCATAGTAAGAGTTCTGAGCTTGTTTAGGCGCCCACAGAAATCGACAACCTTTCTCTACTCCCTGAGAGGGGATTGAGCAATCCAAAAATCTGAGACAAGTTTGATATAGTCCAGGTCTTTTAAGAAGCCAGAGTTGAATTTGAATGCAGCACGAGGCTTGCTGGAAGGGCCCGAGACTTGTAGAAAAATGGGTGAATGATCTGATAGTCCTCCCGATCCAACCCATTGTCTGAATAGTGTGAGGGATCGGAGGAGATCTTCATGAATTAGAAATCTATCCAGCCTCCTTCCTAGGGTTGCATCATCAGTTCTCCAATTGTGCCACGTAGGTAATTTCTTGTTCATGGGGACATCAATGAGTCTATGGTTCTCCAGGAGAGAGCCCATCTGATCTGTAATAGGGTCAATTTGAGAGTGATGACCCCAGGATTCCTCATTCCCAAGAGAAAAATTTAGATCGCCTCCGATGATGGTGGAGCCCGTAATGAGTTGACTGTCTAGAATGGAGTGCCAAAATTCGAGCCTATTCTGGTTTGGTGCATATGTATATAACTCGAAAATGAATCCCTGGGTCTCTCGCAAAAACATCCATGCCTAAGAAACCCCTCCCACCCTAGGAAGAAATAGCTTTTATCAATTTGGGGTTGATACCCAAGGCAAGACCCTCTGATTTGCCCACAACATCTAAACCATGGAAATACCAGCCCGGGAGTAGGGAGAGAAGGGTTCTGGTTATAAGTTCGGAAGATCCAAGGGTTTCCTGGAGGAAGAGAATGTCGCAGTTGGAATTGTTTAGTAAACGCTTGAGAGCTAATCTCTTTTTGGGTTGGCTAGTCCCCTACAGTTGAAAGACAACCAGATCATTGAGGAACAGATACAGAGGGCTCGGATGCTCTAAGTACCCTTTCAATAGTGAATTGTCGACCCTGTGCTACATTAGCCACTGCAGACCTGATGGCTTTTGCAATCTTAGATGGTCGACCTCTGGAGGGTTTGGTATCAGCAGATGGGGGGGTATACCCAAACCAAGCTGGGGAGAAATGAGCAATGATCTGGATCGGAGGTTGTAGGTGTGGGACCTCGATGTAGTGGGGGGGGAAGAAGGAAGGGGGGGAGGAGGAGTCCCTCGGATAGATGGAGGAACAGATACAGAGGGCTCGGATGCTCTAAGTACCCTTTCAATAGTGAATTGTCGACCCTGTGCTACATTAGCCACTGCAGACCTGATGGCTTTTGCAATCTTAGATGGTCGACCTCTGGAGGGTTTGGTATCAGCAGATGGGGGGGTATACCCAAACCAACTGGGGAGAATGAGCAATGATCGGATCGGAGTTAGGTGTGGACCTCGATGTAGTGGGGAAGAAGGAAGGGGGGAGAAGGAGTCCCTCGATAGATGGAGGCGTCGTGGAGAGGGGGGGGGATTGACGATGTTACATGTTATGGTGGGGAGAGAGTATGGAGTAGAGGTAGGGGGGGAGAGGGAAAAACCAGAGAAGAAGGAATATCATTTGAAAGAATAATAGAGTTGATTGGAATAGAGTCATTACCCGGGGAAGGTGCCATTCCAATCGCAGACTTGGAGCGCGTTCGAGGAGGTGATGGAGAGGACTTTCTTGGTACATTGGTCTGCTGTGTCATCACACCATCTGCATCCTTTGAAGGGGTTTGTCCTTTTAGCTGATCGTTCATGTTCCTTTCTTCTGAACGACGATGTTTGACCCCTCGAGCAGTCTCCGAAGCCGGAGATGAGAGAAGCGAACAATCTTTGTACAGGTGCCCCACTTTGTGGCACCTTCTGCAGTGGAAGGGGACCCCTTCGTAGTATAGGATTTGCTTGCGGGAGAAGTGCCTCCAGTGGAGTGTAATTTTCTCTTCTAGCCCCTCTCTAGTATCAAGGTAAACCAGGATCCTGGCCATGGTCATGATGCCAGTTTTTTCCTAGGATTGATTGTGTTCAAGGTAAGTCCCCAATGCGTCGCCAGTGCGCTTGAAAACTTGAGGGATCCAAAATTGCATGGGTAACCTTGGCAGTTGGACCTAGATTGGTCCTGCTCCCAGCTATTCATGTTCCGGGTCAAATAATGGATCCCATCGCTTAAGAAACACAGGTGCCATCTCAAGGTGCCAGTAGCGAGAGAGAATCCAATCTGTATACTCCTCTTGGTGAAAACGTAGGGCAAACCAGCCACGAGCCAAAACCCTAATGATGGGGAGTTCTTTTAACAGTGAACCCCAAATCTCCATAGTCCATTGGCGCAGACGCTCAACCGAGTAGTTTCTTCCATGCACATGCCCAACTAAAACCTTCCTTGCCGTATCAGCCACATCTCCCATCGGAACGTCCTCGCGGAAGGTCAAATTAATGTCTGTATCCACGACCTTGAGTCACCTTCCCTTTTGCTTGTCTGTGTGCCGGCCCGTGGGGTGCTTCCTTAGAAGGCTTTTGCATGCCTTAGAGGAGTTGCGGGGGGTTGACTGGGTGGATTTAGGGTTTGGTATGGGTGAGCTAAAACACCCGCAGCGGATCAGAGAGTTAGGGTTTAAACTGCAGGACCTCGGATGGGCAAAAGAATGTGCTGGGTTTATGGGGATTGAGAGTCCAGCCGGAGCACAAGAGTATGAGGGTACATTCAATGGCATGGATGGAGGCGGAGGCAAATCCAAGGGTGAGTTGAAAGTGGGGGAGGATTGAAGGCTGGTGCCAAGCAGGTTGAGGGTAGCCGGAGAAAGTGGAGGGCAGTCCAAGCTAGGGAGGTCTTCAAAATGAACATTGGGCGGGGGCATTTTGCCAGGGGAGCTCGGGTGGACGAGCATCAATTGTGCATCTGTTAGTTGTTGAGTATTGACAGACTGGGGACCAGTGTCGGGGCTAGGTTGATATGCCCATATGACTTGGTTGGGAGATGGGTCCTCCTCGTAGTCCATGAGGTCCTCTGCATCCATCGGGAATCGACAGTAAAATTGTCGTCCTAGAAAACAGGGGAGATGAGCCAAGTATGAAATGGGGTTCCCGCAAAAACAGAGCAGAGTAGTCTAACCACCAGGAAACTAGAAAGAGAGTGGGCCTTGAGGGTCAAAGGGTGAATAAACAGTGAGGTAGCAGTTAGACCCGCGAGCTTAACCCTCAGGAGTCAGAACCACCATGAAACCTGTCGCAGGTGAGCAGAACCAGGTCTCCCATCTTCGCTCAACAACCAAATCAAATCGAATCGATTTTCTTCTCAGTCGTTATGTAGGCTATTCCATATGCCACAATCACTAAGCACATCAAAACATAACCTGACCAAACCACATTCTCATTCATACTTTTTATATATATACTGCTATCCTCAATGGACATCATCATACTCCAAGTGTTCTAGAGTATTTAACTTGTGAGTACAACTCTGTTCGTTACAATTCATTATGCTTTTTATATATTTAAATGTCCCCAAGTTCTCTGTCTTGAAAAAGCAAGGGGGAAATCAGTTGTCATCATCTGAGGCTATAAGTACTAGCAGAAGTAGTTGCATTATGCTTTTATGATTCCATTGCAACCTTCCTTGGTAATTCTGCTTGAAATTCCATCTACACTCAAAACGTACTATCTTCTTATCTTGTCATAGACTGAAAGCAAAAGTTCTAGCAGGTTCATCCCATTTGTAGAGTAACTTGCATAGGTCAGTAACTACCTCCTTAAAGGAAATAAAAAAGGGGAATCCCTCATTTCTTTTGAAATGAGTCTCTACAAAGTTAAAAATTCTAAACCATCTTTTTTAAGGCACACAATCAAAAGGTGTATATATTGGTTTGCAATTTCTTGTATCTAGCACACTCCACATGTCAAGCATTCTTTATTGAGTGCCTGTTCTCAACTGAACCTTTGGTGGACAAGGGACAAGGAAAAAGGGAAATCAATTGTTGTCCGTTAAGGTAAAAGCTGGTAGAACTAGTTGCATTATGCCTTTGATTCCATTTTAGCCCTTGGTAATTCTTCCTGAAATTCTTTTTCACTCAAAATGCACTCTTCTTATCCTGTCACAGATTGAATTGGAGTAGTTCAAGCGGGTGCATCCCATTTGTAGAGAAACTTGTGTAGATCAACAACTACCTCTTCTGCAAAGAATTAAAGAAAAATAATTCCCTCATTTCTTATCTCAAGTCTATACAATGTTAAAAAATCTAAACTGTAGCATCTCTCCCACCCCTTATACTCCGTTGGGCTGTGGGAGGTTGTTAATTTTAGTTAACAATGGTATGTTCTATGCTTGGCATAATTACTTCAATGTACTTTAAGCAACCCAATGACAATTTCCAAATTAGTTTCCAATAGCAATCACATTAATCATAAATCACATTGACAATAACTGTAGATAGAACATAAAATAAAATGACAAGAGGACACCAGATTTGGCAGATGCCAGAGAAACCAATGTGGGGAAAACCCTTTGATCAATTCTTCTTATTATTATATCAAATGTTCAATAGAGAGAGAGTGTGTGTAATAATACAAAGTCAAATTCAAAATTGACTTGCCAAGTCACTGTCCAAAAAAACCCTGTAAAATCTACAATACTGCTCTTAGTCAACAATAGTCAAATCAATGCTAACCAGGAAGTCAACGACGGTCAATGTAGTAGCAAACAGTCCACTTGGAGCTCAGTCAAACCTAGTCAAATTCACCCTTCCTTGTTGGTCAAAGTCAGCCCAAAATAATCATAAAATGTGGTCAAACTTGGTCAACCTGAAGTCAAACCTACGGTCAAACAGGCCTGCGGTTAACGCAGGTCAAAGTCCTCCTTTTACCTCGGTTCTTATCCCCAAAAATGAAGCTTGCTGAGATAGAAATTCACCTTGGAAATCGAAGTCAAAGGATGCCCAAAAAGTCAAAGTCAACGCAGGTCAAACTGCTGAAAAGTATGAAATTTTCAGCCCTGTAATTCTATCTAGAAATTCAACCTCCTTGCCACACATGTGAGAGAAAAAGAATGCCTAATAGCTATACGACCCAATGAGAGAAGTAGAGAGAAGAATGTGTGAGTGATGATGATGCCAAATGAGGGGAGAGGTCTCTTGTATTTATACAAGTCGATGAGGGTGAAGTGACAGGTCCATTGGGCTTCATGAGCCTACGTGATGATGTGGCCGACCTAAACAATTTGCACATGTGTGGGCATAAATTCAAAAACACACTTCTGCTTGTCCAAATTAGATGATATTTATATTAGTTTTGGTCCTCTCGAAAAGAGGAATTTAATGCAATTATCATCTCCATCAAATGAGTTGTCCCAAGGTGGAATTTGGCCCTAGTTGCCAATTTTAACACTCCCTCTCAACTAGGGAGAATTCCACCTGCCAATCCATCCATCATCATCGACCATCATGCCATCTTGTTGTCATGTACCATCTCTGTATCTCATTTCATCTTTGCTCTGCTAAACATTGATATGAATAATGAAGAAGAATCGATCGAGAGTGAGTCACAAGACCTTACCACTCTCCACTAACGAAAGTCAGTCCAGAGGTAGAACCTCAATGAGACTTTATCCCAGATCAAGTTGTTGAACACCACGCATCCTAGACATATGGAGTACGAAAGTACATGATGCGTCCATCTGTAATGCTATGGTCCCTATCCAATTTTGCCAACTCATTGGCCAGATAAGAGCTACTTCCCGTGAGTCCCGAACTACATGGGTAGGATGTATGCTGGGGCATCAACAAAAGAAGGTGAACCACTCATCCTGCTCATATGCCATAGGAGAAGGTGAATCACTCATCCTATGCATATGTCAATCGTAGGGGAAGGTGAAACACTCACCCTACACATATGTCATCAATTGTAGGGGAAGGTGAACCACTCACCCTACACACATGTCAACCATCTTGGGGTATGTCAAGGGAAGGTGAACCACTCACCCTGTACACAGCGCACCAATAAGGGAAGGTGAACCACTCACCCTGTAAACAACGCACTAATAGGGGAAGGTGAACCACTCACTCTATTGTCACTCATAACTCCAAGAAGTACCCCAAGCACCTTGGAGCTCCTAGAGCTCAATGTTCAACTCAAGTGGGACCCTCATGGGAGGGTCTTTCCATGACTCCAAGACTCTTTCGGAAGGCTAAGAATTTGATCTTCCCTAAGGGCTTCGTGAGGATGTCTATGACTTGCTCATCAAACCTGATTTGTTGGAGCCTTATTGCTCCCCATTGTACCATATCCCGGATAAAGTGGCAGAGATTCTTTGAAAGGCGAATCCCACTCTAGTTGTCGCAGAAGATCACAGTGGTGTCTGACACGTGCTCAAATAGCTCACTAAAGAGCTTCTTCAACCAAATAGCCTCACAATAGGCCATACGAGCTACAATGTATTTGGCCTCGGTGGTGCTTAGAGCAACCGATTTCTGCTTCCTGCTCATCCAAGAAATTGAAGCAGACCCCAATGAGAAGCAACATCCAGACGTGCTTTTTCGATCCACCACACTGCCAGCCCAATCAACATTAGTATATCCATGTAGCCTCAAATTCCCGGTAGTGTATCTCAGACCATAGTTGATTGTGCCACCGAGATATCTCAAGAGATTCTTAGCATCAATCCAGTATATGTGATGAGGTTCGACCATAAATTGACTCAACGTATTCACAGCGAAGCATATGTCTGGATGAGATTTTACCAAGAACATCAGGGCCCCCACAAGTTGTCTATATTCAAAAGGGTGGGCCCAGTAACACTTCCACATAGCTTCTTGAAGTTGAGTTCCATGGGAGTAGACACAAACTTGCAATCCACCATCCCATATCTCTCGAGAAGCTTCACAATGTATTTTCCTTGGAAAGGAAAATCTCACCTGGCTTTTGCCAGACCTCCAGGGCTAGGAAGTAGTGCATCATTCCTAGGTCCTTCATCTCGAACTGAGAAGCCAACTCCCTCTTGCATTGATAAATGAGAGGGTCTGCACCTTTCAGAAAGAGACCATCTACATAAAGGAACAATATGAGAGGCTTTCCCTTTTGAACCTTGAAGTGTAGGTTAGTATCAACATCTCTCCTCGTAAATCCCAACTTCATAAGATAGTTATCAATTCTCTCACACCAAGCCCTAGGGGCTTGCCTGAACCCATAGAGGGCTTTCTTCAACCCGCATACATGTGTCCTTTGATCTTGTACTTCGAACCCCTGAGGTTGTTCCAAGTAGACTTCCTCCTTAAGTGAGCCATGCAAGAAAGCAATCTTAACGTCCATTTGATGTAGGCTCCATCCTTGAGTGGCAGCAAGAGCAATAATAGATCAGATAGTGGTATATCGGGCAACCGGTGCAAATATCTCATCATAGTCCTCCTTCCTTTTGAGAGAAGACTCGAGCAACGAACTTGGCCTTATATTTCTTAGCATTCCCATTTGCTCCATGTTTGATTTTGTATAGCCATTTTGAGGTGACTACAGACTTGTCCTTTGGTCTAGGTACCACATCCCAGACATCATTTTTCATGATAAATTCATATTCGTCATTCATCGCATCCTTCAAGACTTGGTGTTTTACGGATTCTTCAAACGTACATGGCTCAGTTTGAACAATAATACTCATAGCAGCTAAAGTACCCTTGATACCTGTTCGGGTTCTTACTTTCACAGAATGTCCCTCTTGGAGCAATATGTATTTTAGCATCTTTGAGAGTAACTTTGAGCCACAAAGGTCTCTTCCTTGAGGTAGAGGGATCTCCAGGAGGTGGATCAATGGAATCCATCGGGCATAGGCTCATCTGTTGGACGTTCATCCTATTTTTCTGCAACATCATCATTATCCTTCCTTGGAATGGGGAGATCTTTGGCTTTCTCAAGGGAAGTGTCTTCATCGAAGGTTACATCATGGCTTATATCCACATCTCTTTGACCAAGCACATAGATTCTATATGCCTTTGAATTTTCACTGTAGCCCACAAATATACCTTTCTTCCCAGATGCTTCCAACTTGTTTCTTTTCTCTTTAGGCACATGAAAATAAACGGGACAACCAATATTTTAAAATGAGAAACATCAGGTTTCTTACCAGTGAAAACTTTTTCAGGTGTCTTGAAATCCAGTGCTTGATGCAGGCTCCTATTTTGAACATACACGACAGTGTTGGTAGCTTCTTTCCATAATAACTTCAGTAGACCTTGATCATGGAGCATGGCATGGGTCGCTTCCATAATTGTTCGATTCTTCCTTTCAACAACTCCATTTTGCTCAGGAGTGTATGGAACGATTGTCTCCCTCTTAATGCTAGCCTCTTTGCAAAAGTCATTGAATTCATTTTATTCATATTCGGTTCCATTGTCGGTGCTCAATATTCTGATCTTCTTCCTTGTTTGATTTTCCACCAAGGCTTTGAAAGAACGAAACCATTTGAACACTTCATCCTTCTTCAAGAAATAGATCCATGTTTTGCGAGAGAAGTTATCCACAAAAATTGCATAGTATAAGTATCCTCCCAATCATGTTACGAGAAACACACCAGATAGGTCAGAATGGACCAATTGAAGAATATTAGGAGTTTGGCTTTCACTTGAAGGGAATGGACCCCTTGTAAGTTTCCCATCATGTTGAAATCGGGCATACCTGTGACCATCTTCCTTACCCCAGGTAAGGCTTTGTAATGTAAGTGGGCGAACCTTCGGTGCCATAGCTCAGATTGAAGAGAAGCATCGCAAGTCAAGGCTCCCAAAGGACTTCCTCCAACTTGATAGAGACCATCAAACCTAAATCCAAGTGTGAATGCATCTTTAGGTTTTCTTTGCCAAACACGTACCTTTCCATCAAGGAATGCTACCTTGAACCCTTTATCTTCCATTGCAAAAAGATACCAAGTTCTTCTTCAAATTGAGCACATACAATACTTCTTGTAGATGAATGGTTTGACCTTGATTTAAGTGAAAAGTGACAATACCTATCCCTTTCATGGGGTAGGTGGCATTGTCTCCAAGTATGATCTCCAAATTAGTCTTCTTTTCAATAAAAAATTGAAAGGGCCTCTTTGTACCTAGTGAGGTGCCTTGAAGCTCCACTATCAATCAACCAATGATCCAAAGTATCCGGAGGAGAGGCAGTAGATAGAGCGGAAATAAGATAAAATTCCTTTTGTTTTTCTACAACATTACTTTCCTCATACCTGGAGTTTCTTGATCTTTTGGGAGGTTGACCATTTCCATATCGAGCAGCGGGAGCATTCCCTTTTCCTTTATAGTTGAACTTGTTGTTCCTTTGATTGCCATTTTCTTTGTTGTTGTTGTTGTTATTGTCACCATCCCTTGGAGAATTCTTCTTGTGAGAACACTCTCTGGCATGGTGGCTAAACCTGTTACAATTTAAGCATCTTCCTTTTCTTCCTTCTTTGAATCCTTGCTTGAACCCTTGACCCTGTCTCCTTGGACCAACATTATTTTTCTTCTTTGCATGAGCAGAGAAAGCAGTAGGTTCATTTCCATTTGAAGGCTTGTCTCTCTCCATCATCCTCATCTCCTCTTGAGTGCATCTAGCCAATAATTCATCGAAACTAGGAATCTTGTCATTGTTGAGAATGGTGGTGTTAAACACATCCCATGCTCTTGAAAGCCCCCCAAATGCAATGCGAGTGAGCTCCCTGTCAGCAATAACTTCTCCAACAGATAGAAGGGCATTTGTGATTGTGTCATCCTTATGAAGTAGGATTGGATAGACTCCCCTTAATCCATCTTGATGTCCTTCAACTTGTTTTTGAGAAAGAGGATTTGATTTGCATTGTTCACTTTGAACATCCCAACGTACTTATCATATCTCCTTGAAAGTTCCCAAATCAGAAATATAGGCAACCAAATGCTTTTGAATAGAGTCAACCAAATTTTTCTTTGCATTGACCTCACCTTTTTTATACTTCGCCTTAGCAGCAATTGGTGCATTTGAAGGAGGCTCTACCACTTTTCCCTGCACATATTCCAATACTTCATGCCCCTCCAAAGTCAGGTCCAAAGTCATTGTCCATGCATGATAGTCAGATTTGTCATTGAGCTTGTCCTTAGTCTTGAAGTAAGATGAAGAAGCCATTGAAACTTGTTCAATAAATCTTTCTTGGTGATTGCTTTTCTCTCTCTTGCTTGGGCTTTGTCTTCACTTGGGTTCCGATACCATGTTAATTTTAGTTAATAATGGTATTTTCTATGCTTAGCACAATTACTTCAATGTACTTTAAGCAACCCAATGACAATTTCCAAATTAGTTTCCACTAGCAATCACATTAACCATAAATCACATTGACAGTAACTGTAGATAGAACATAAAATGAAATGCAGAAGACAAGCCAAGACAAGAGGACACCAGATTTGGCAGATGCTAGGGAAAAAACCCCAATGTGGCGAAAACCCTTTGATCAATTCTTCTTAGTATTATATCAAATGTTCAGCAGAGAGAGAGAGTACAATAATACAAAGTCAAAGTCAAAATTGACTTGCCAAATCACTGTCCAAAACAACCCTGTAAAATCTGCAACACTGCTCTCAGTCAACAACAGTCAAATCAACCCTAACTAGGAAGTCAACGGTGGTCAACATAGAAGCAAACAATCCACTTGGATCTCGGTCAAACCCAGTCAAATTTGCCCTTCCTTGCTGGTCAAAGTCAGCCTAAAACAGTCATAAAATTTGTGGTCAAACTTGGTCAACCCAAAGTCAAACAAGCCTGTGGTCAATGTAGGTCAAAGTCCTCCTTTTGCCTCGGTTCCTATGCCCAAAAATGTGGCCTGCTGAGACAAAAATTCACCTTGAAAATCGAAGTCAAAGGATGTCTAGAAAGTTAAATTCAACACTGGTCAAACTGCAGAAAAGTCTGAAATTTTTGGCTTTGTAATTCTGTCCAAAAGTTCGACCTCCTTGCCACACGTGTGAGAGAAAGAGAATGCCCAATAGCCGTGCGAACCAATGAGAGAAAGAGAGAGAAGAATGTGTAAGTGATGATGATGCCAAATGAGGTGAGAGGTCAGTTGTATTTATACAAGTCGATGAGGGTGAAGTGACACATCCATTGGGCTTCATAAGCCTACTTGATGATGTGGCCGACCTGAACAATTTGCACGTGTGGGCATAAATTTGAAAACACACTTCTGCTTGTCCAAATTAGATGATCTTTATATCAATTTTGGTCCTCTCGAAAAGAGGAATTTAATGCAATTATATCTCCATCAAATGAGTTGTCCCATTGTGGAATTTCAGGGTGAATTAAAGAATTATAATTCCCTCATTTCTTATCTCAAGTCTCTACAAAGTTAAAAAATCTAAACTGTAACGTCTCTCCCACCCCTTATACTCCCTTGGGCTGTGGGAGGTGTTATAACTTCACCCAACCCTCACAGTCTATGGTGAAGATGGGATTACAAAAATCCTCTTTCTTTGAAGCTTGCATAATTAACTTATGAGATTACCATTGTAATCAGCTCGTCGAGAGCTTTCCGGCAATATAAATTTTATCTCAATTTGGCTTTTGGATTGAAAGTTATGTCCTTTTACAGTTTGACCAATTAACTCTTGCCACATCAAAATGACACTACCATGTGGCACTCCTGTGGAATCCATGCGGCTCTGCCGCATCACCTTTGGCAGCTATGTGGCATCCATGGGACCATCACCGTGCCTTCCTAGTGCTTGCCACTTCATCCTAATTCGCGGGTCCCACAAAAACCCGGCCTCGTCATACAATTATACAATTGTGCTATATATGATTATGATGGGAAATCTAGGTGCACCGGATTTTGCTCCATTAGCATCCTCCTCGGACCCCCGGAACACTTTTGCACATTCAAAGATATTCGGTCCTGACCCATATCCGGATTTTCCTACCATTCGATTAGATATCTGGCTCGTCTGCCTGTCCTGATATAATCTAACAACTGGGGAGTTGAAAAGGTATCGGACCCCAAATGCAAAACATAGTTTTGCTCCATACTCGCAGGGGGGAAACATCAAGGTTTTAGCCTAAGGTTTCCTTATGACAGGGCCTTTCCCAAAACGCCGCAATTTCCATGAATGAAAACCAAATCTGAACATTTATCCCTCCCAGGGATTTCACCATGACCAGAGCAAATGTATTACCAGTCCAGCCATATATCAGATACTGAATAAATCTAAGAGATAGTTCCAAAAAACAGATTTCACAGGGACTTCACATAACATGCTTCCTCCATGAAGCTCTGGACATCACAACATCACATAGATGCACATAATTTCAGAATGCTCACTTGTCCTTCAAACAAGCATCAAATGAATGTAGATGAATCCTTCAAGCATCACATAACGCTTGATTACTTTCTTCTCTTGAGAGGGAGTCTACAGCCTTCAACAAGGCATTGAACCATGATATTCACAACATATTGGATTATAGAAATTACATACCATAACTGGTTAGCTAAAGCATATTAAGTAACCGTGCATATTCATGTAATTAACTCTGTAAATCATGAGGATATCAACAAACACATAGATCCATAAGTTAAAACATGACCATGAAGGCATCTACAGCTAAGCATTCACCATGATCATACAAAGATCTCAACAACCTTCCTAAGGTAGAGTTATTCCATATACACAACACATAAATTGAACTCCTAATAAGATAACCCACCATCATGGTTATGGCAGTGTGCTTCCAAACATATAAACATATAAAGATGACTGAAACTTATGAAATCACAGATTAGTCCCGACTCCCGAGTGATTTTAGATCACCAGTCAGGGACATATCAGACAACCTGCAAATGACTAAGAAGGCTGCATCCACATAACTCAAGCAACTCATGAGTCATAATCACCATAGATATACAAGTTAGCTGGTCAACCATGATTAGAGAGTGAATAAGAAATTCTTACATAAATGACACATGACTGATCATTAGTCATAAGCACAATAAGACATATCATAGCCTGTAATCTAACATGCATAACCAGGAATACTTATCTGAATAACTTGAAATGGCTGACAACTGAAGGAGGGACTTCCACTCTACCCAACCATAGGCCAGCTACACTGCAAAGTTTCTTGCAGTTGATTACCCCCGAGTTGGATCCAGGGTCTGAGAAAATGCTTGCAGAGGGAAAGGGTTCACACCAATGGGTTGAACACAATTTCAGGAGATCGAGTCCACTGTTCTACTGCTTCACTTAGTCAACAACCAATACTTAGTGGTCCATTCACTCGTTGATGCTCACACAGGCCACCCAGGCTTGAACAAAAACTCAATTGTTATTAAACATAGCCACATGGATGATCACCTAGGTTACAAAGAGTAGGCCATTAGTTCAGTGGAAAAGCATAAAAAAAAGGGGAATATGAGCCAGCTAAGGCCGACCACTCTGAATCTCAGAGCATCCAACACATCGGTCTTCTCTTTTTCTGCTATCTTTGCGTGCCTTTTTTTGTTCATTCTCTTATTCTTTTCCTACGGTTACTAAAGCCCAACTTGGCTCTTCAGTTTTTGCTTTTCTCGATCTGTGAGAGGGAAACCCAAGGAATGGGCACCATCTGCCCGTTTTACCGCCCGCTCCAATCTCGCCTCTTCATCTGTCAGGAGGTGGTTTGGTCTATTACGCCACCTCCTCACTCTTCATATGAGGGCGCCATTTCCACTTCTTCACTTTGTAACACTCATCAATGAGCTCTGCCAGCTTCAGTTCAGAACCAATCACATCGCATAACGGCTGTTAGACAACTGACAGACAGAGTATACAAGCAACCTTGGTATTTATTCAGTTGGTATGGGTTGTGGCTTTTCAAGCAATACAAGCGGGCGAACACACTTTAGGGATTAAAGCGGCTTCAGGTAAAGTAAGTGAGCAAGAAAGTTTCCCTCAGGCTAAGGATCCGTAAGGCTGTCCAACCTTTAGTTGTGTTAATTAATTAATTAGTTTTATTACAATTAGTATATGTTTAATCAGAGGTCCAGCCAGTCATGCTCCTTCCATGGTGGCGTTACAATCACAATCATCATTACAATATGCAGGGGTAGAACAGGGGATGTTACATAAATTGTTTCTGTTAAGGTACACAATGAAAAGGTGTGTATAATGGGCTCCATTTTTCTGCATCTGACACACTTCCCATCTGTAGCGTTTTCTATGAGCATTGAGGGCCTATGCTCAACTGAACCTTTGGTGGACAAAGGACAAGAAAGGATTCTATTCATGGGTGTTATTGCTTGCTTTGAATTTAGAGTTCTAGAGCAGTTAGTGTGACTGGGTCCTGTAATACTTGTTGAATTATTCAAAGAGATCGCGAGTTTCCTTAGCTTGGTGTACACTGAAGGAACCCTATTTGTGCACTGTTAATCCCTGGACCCGCAAGAGTTGCTGAAAATGGAATGTGATGTATGAAAGCAGTTTCTTTTGGAGGAAGGATTTTGCCAACTGTGAATTATGTTTCAGCTGGTTTCTCATTTTCTTTAGCCCACCATTTTGCTCTGTTGATCTGTAAGGTCTTGAGAAACCTAATGGCTTTTGAGAAATTTAGCCCAGTGTGAAATTGCTATGAGGAAACTACTGAATTTTGTCTGTGTTTAGAGATAATGAACCACAAAGTTTCTGAGCCATTCTGCCATACTTCTTATATCCACTTAAGAACTGGTAAATTGTCCACCATAAATTTAAGTCGCAGCATTGTTCCATATAAGGTGGGGACAGGGCCATCTGGAGCTACTTTGTTTGGCTTGAAATATTTTTTCCTTCACAAGGGCTGTTTGTGCTTCATTCATTACTAAACAATGCTCTTGTGACTAACTTGTCTGATGAATCTTTTTTTAGCTTGCTATTTGGTCAATCATGCCAATGGTCTACCTTTTTTGTCTTTTTTGTAGACTGTATGTCCAGAAAATTACGATAAAGCCCTTGATTGAATTTCTGTTTGACAATTAGACATCTTAAATATATGCCGACAGTAGAGACAACTAATTAAGAGCCATCATTAATGATTTGATCCCCAGCAATGCATTACCAAAGGTAGAAAGGTTGATGAGCTGGTTCTAAGTTTTGAACCATATTAACGGATAAAAATTTGATAGCCATTTGGACTTATCAAATTTCCCGAGCGCTCAGAAAATGCTCTCGGATCATGCTTCTTTGATTCACTCTTTGTCTATATATAGATGTTCTGAGAAAACAATCTCACCACACTCTCGTGCACTTGAGCAAAGAATGGGGTTGCCGGTACCAGGGCAACACTTGTGCAGCTCTCCTCCCCAAGAATTGTGGATGGAAGGCAGATCGACTGCCAACTGCATATGTGGCTGGTAACCCCAAAGGACCCAATGAGATTTGATCATGAGACCTCGCTGGGCTGAGCACAAGAGCACCTACCAATTGAGCTCACTCTTGGGCTATATATGTGTGTGTGTGTGTATGTATGTATAAGCCCTCAAGGTTTCGCTCAATCAGTTGAACTGTCCACCAAAATCACATAGTCAATGGGGAGGAGATAGGTCATAGGCTCAAATCTGGTTGAGCCCCTAGATGTTATCAGCCAGCTTGTGGCTGATATCATCCTCCATCACGATATCCCAGGGAAAAGGGGGGATCCCATCAGGTTTTCCATGCAAAAATGATGTATGTATTTATATCTACAAGCTTCTTTAAGATTCCAAAGATAGCAAAGATTTGATCCCAAGATCCTAGTGGACTTAGCACAAGAGTATCTGACAATCGAGCTATTCCTTGGGGCTATTGTATATATGTATGTCTGCCTTCATACAAATACATTTTTATTTATTTATATCTATGAGTTTTTTTAAGATTCTAAAGATATCAAATATTTACTGCAATTAGACAATGTTAGGTGCCAAGGGCCACCCTTGTTTTAATAGATCTGTCTGTTGGGGTTATGTTCCTGTGAATACCACCATGGTCAAGGCATATGCATAGAGCACTGATATTTATTTTGAGGGATCACCCTCCAAACCCAAGCCATTCAACAGTCTAGTATGAAGAATTACATCTGAAGTTTCCTAGACTCTAGAGTAGTAAGGTTTGTTTTCCTTTGATGAAAGATAATATCTCTTATTTTTATTAGGTTAAATACCATTATCGTAAAATACCTTTTAGTTGAATATCTTATTTGTTTGGTAAAAATGGCAACTTGATCCTTGAAACTTCTCAAGAATTTTTTGATTCTCAAAATAACAAGCTTGTGGGGGTTTGCCTATATTTCCTTGAGGTCTAGGTTCAATTTTCATCCTTCCAAATCGATTTGATTCTATTCCTACATTGTGCTGTTTCCAAGTTGGCTCACATTATTTCTTTAATCTTGGAAGAAATATTCATATATTAGAGAGATAACTGGAAGGAAATCTAGGAGTGTGTGTTATGAACAAAGTTCATAAACACAGTAGAACACTCAGAAGATCTGAAATATATAAATATCTAAGATAGGACAAATATACTATATAAAAATGTACAAAAGATCTGAGATGATGATGAGAATGTTACAAATGAGGGCGCTTATATACCTAGGCAGGTGCCCCTTCATAAACGGTCATGTCCTTAGAGACATTTCTTTTCTATACTAATCACTACTTGATTAATCATCATTATAATTATCATTATTATTTATATTTATCTAATTTACATATATATTTTATTCATAACATTGCCTTCCTTTTCAGAAAGAAAGCTTTGTCCTCAAAGCTTATGGTTGACAAGGCGTGTTATTTGTTTTCATGCCTTTGTAATCTATACACATCTTTCAGAATTCTTCAATTGGTCATCTTTGTTGATAAAAAATGATAGAATCCTTTGAGTGATAAACAAAATAGTTGAATTGAGAAGGGATTTGACCATCCTAAATTAATCTTTTGTGGAATCTTGCGGTTACTGGAAACTTTGTGTGAATTTTTATCACAAGATTGAATTGCACTGACATTAGTAGTCTCTAGAACATAAGTTAGTTGTTTCTGTTTTGAGTGATACAAATATGCACTCTGATTGAGTTGTCTTGTTTTGTGATTCAGATGTCGATAAGGTGTCCTTGTGATCAGATCTCCCCTTAACTCGTTTGTGGCGATTTCTTGGTTTACTAGAGGTAACTGATTTCCTTTAGGTACATGAGTCGCTTGGTTAATTGTTGGATTTTCACTTGAAATTTCCGTTGTTTGAACTACAACATCTGAATATGTTTTTACTTCCACTGGTTTGTCATCATCTTGAGTTTTGGTATTGATTGGATCAATATTCATTCTTTTTTCTTCAACTTGGACTGTTAAGTTTGAAGACTTTGATGCTTCTTTCATGAATCATGATAAGTTCTTCTAATTTGTTTTTCAATTATTTCTTGTCATTTTTAAGTTTCTTAATTTGTGTCAATAATTTCTCGTTGTGGTCCTTGAGGCGAGTAGCTTCTTCGTTTGTCTTTGATAATCTTTTCAACTTCTTTTCACATATTTTGCATTTCCTTTTGGTTTTCTTTAAGAATTACTTTTGAGATATCTTTTATGTCTTCTGGTGTTATTGAATTTGATTTCAATGTAATGTCTTGTAATGTTATTTTTTTCTTTTTGTAGTAAAATGTTAAAAACTTCTTCGTATTTAAGATGGACCCTAGAGATTCCATCCAGGGCGAACCCAAAATTATACCACTATCGTCACAAAATAAGGTTTTAACGATGAATTGCGAGATAAAAGTATAATCCCCAATACTTAGTTTTAGATTGCTTATGTCATATTGTTTGTTACTTGTTTAAAAAAAATCATTTCAATTATATTTGATTCAAGAATCACTAATCGGTTAGCACATTGAGTGCTAATATAATTATTATCTTTAGTATGATCAATAGAGATGATAATATCCCTTCTTGCAAGTGATCCTTTGATTTTAAATATTGCACTAACACATTTACTTAAAGTTTTAGGAAATCTTTCATTACTGATCTCCATTTTGTATTCCTCAATAATTCTATACACTTTGACTAAGGATTTTATTTTATTCGTATAAGAGACCGACTTTTTCGAAATATAATAAAGTCCCTTTCTATTTAATGAACTTGAACACCCTTATGGATTCCTTTAACAAAAAAATTCTTTTCCCCATATGACTTCGTACTTTAAATCTACCTTCTCTTCTACCCGTATAACTTTGTACTTTAAAACTACATTTAAATTGATATTTTTTTTACTTGACTCTTCTTCTTTCCCCTTTTTTAACTTTGATGGAGAACTTCGGGATTTGTTTGAATTTTTTCCGTTAAATTTGTATATTTCAATACTCTCTAAAAATAATTTTGCTTTTATAAATCTTTTGTTTTATAATTTAATGTATTTTCAAGTCCTTTTTTCACTTTTAAACCTTTTAGGCAAATTAAAAATCACTTTAATACATCCTCTTTCACCCTTTCAAATTGTGATGTGAAGACGTGACTGTATGAATGGTCACTTGCAAAGTTAACTTGGAGTACAATTTTTAAATTTAAATTGGAGTACGCTTGCAACAATTTGGTTTGCTAAGATAATTGTTTTATTCAACGGTGGCTACCCCTTGAATTGTAGAATTGGTTGGGCTCACTCATTCAATTGTACAAACACATTGCCACTAATGATTAATTGGTATGGATTGATAGTACAACCATCAATAACCAATCATTTCCTTTTTTTTTTAAATAGTGATGGTATTGTGGTGATTGATGGTCTTGTACAAAAATTTCTTGTATATATTCCAATTGACGTTTTTGTATTTCAATTAATTTGTCATGGACGGTACAATGGATGGTGTAGGATGATATGGTTTTTGGAAGGTATAATTGTTCAATTGCAGTGGTGGCCAAAATGACGATGGATTTGTGTACGCGGTTGCACGAGGTACAGGATGACAGTGGGTGTAGTATCGAGCGTTTGTGGTGACGACAACAACGATTGGATTGGTGTCTCACTATGACGACAAAATGCTGCATACGGCTGTGGCTGGTTATGTAGCTTTTTTATTTTTTTTTCTTTGATTATTATTTGACCCTCTTTTTTATAATTTTTTTTTAGTTCTCTTTAAATAAATATACACATATACTTCTTTTTTCTTTATTTTTATTATTATATATACATATTGAACTTGATTTTGTATTTTTATTTTTTGTAAATATATTTCTACTCTTTTTTTATATGTATAGCCCCTTTTTTTATTTTTAATTTTCCTTTTTAATGGCCAAAGGCCTAACGATAAAATGGAGAATCTCCAAAACTGTGTAGCGAAATGCTTCGATCACGACATCAGTGAAATTGATGAAAATTGATGGCCAAAGGCTGGATCAGACTAGCTCTGTGCAACGGTTGAGCAGCGAGAGGATTGAACAACTCTAATACCAAATGTTATGAACAAAGTTCATAAATGCAGTAGAATACTTAGAAAATCTGAAATATATAAATATCCATGATAGGACAAGTATATTAATATAGAAATGTACAGAGGTATGAGATGATGATGAGAATGCTACAAATGAGGGCTTGCTTACATACCTAGGCAGGTGCCCCTTCATAAATGGTCATGTCCTTAGAGGCATGCCTTTTCTATAGTAAGCACTAATTAATTAATCCTTATCATTTATATTTATATTATTTACATATATATTTTATTCATAATAGTGTGGTTGGCATGTCCACCTTGATTGGCTTTCTTTGCAGGCTACAGAGGTGGAAGAACCTTAATTCATCTAGAACCTTGCAAACTATCAGGCCAAGAGGTAACTCCTCAAAGCGAATTGTGTTTTTGCATTAAGATTGATCATAGATATATACATGGAGGGAGAGACTCATGGGCTTCATCTCCCAATGTCTCTTTATATCCCAATTCTCTTTATTTTCTATTTACACTGTTTTACATGGATTCAACTAATCCCACAGATTGTGTCAACATTCCCCCCTTAATTTGAAGGGATGTTGGTGAGTCGAGGCATCATTCCGAATCTTTCAAACTTTTCTCTTCCAAGCGCTTTGGTGAAGATATCTGCAATCTGCTTATTCGTGGAACAATGGCGTAGATGGATTGCCTTAGTCTCATCATGATGTCGAATTAGATGGTATTTTGTATTGATGTGCTTCGTTTGATCATGGAACTTTGGGTTCTTGGCCAACTTTATTGCAGAAGTGTTGTCAGTCATGAGAGGAGTTGAATGCACTTGTTTCTCTTGCAAATCTTCCAGAATTTTCTTGAGCCACACAATTTCCTTTGTTGCTTCAGTTGTTGCCACATATTCTGCCTCAGTTGTGGAATCTGCTAGGACTAATTATTTGCGTGATCTCGAGGAGACAACTCCTGATCCAAGACTCATAACATAACTTGAAGTAGATACCCCAGTTTCTTTATTTCCATCGAAGTCTGAATCAGAGTACCCAATCAAGCTGAAATCGCCCACGTGTGTATACTTAAGTCCAAAGTCTTGAGTTCCCTTCAAGTACTTTAGAACTCTTTTCATAGCAGATCAATGTCCCTCACAAGGCTTTTGCATAAACCTGGAAAGGATTCCAACAACGAATGAAATGTTTGGTTTGGTAGTAGTCAAGTAGTTGAGACTTCCTACAAGCTGTCTATACTTTGTTGCATCCTCAAATTCTCTTCTTTCAATGGATGTGAGCTTTAAGTTCTGTTCAATTGTAGTAGTCAAAGGATTGCACGCAACCATGCTAAACTTGTTCAATAGATCTCCATAGTACTTCTTCTGAGAGATGAATATAAACTTTGGATGTTAAGTTACTTCAATACCAAGATAGTAGTGAACATAGCCCAAGTCAGTGATTTAAAAACCTTTCCTCAATTCCTTGTTTATGGATGCAATGTAGCTCTCGTTGTTCCCTGTCATCAAATATCATCTACATACACCACAAGATATACAACTGTTTTGCCAACTTTCTTGACAAACAAAGTTGCATCATCAAGATCATAATGTTTGAAGTTGAGTTTCAGAAGATGCTTAGTTAACTTCTCATACCAAGCTCGTGGTGCTTGCTTGAGGCCATAAAAGGATTTTACAAGCTTGCATAGTTTGTGTTCTTGACCCTTCACAATAAATCCTTCTGGTTGGGACATAAAAACATTCTCTTTCAGATCTCCATTTAAGAAAGCAGTTTTCACATCCATTTGATGGACTTTCCAACCGTTTTGTGCTGCCAAGGCAAAGAGTGTCCGGATGGTAGCCCATTTCGCTGTGGGGGCAAAAGTCTCCTCATAGTCGACCCATTCCTTTTGTGCAAAACCTTTTGCTACAAGCCTGGCTTTGTGCTTGTCAAGTGAACCACAATTGTATACTTATTCTTGTAGACCCACTTGCAGCCTATTGGTTTGGTTCCCAATGGAGGATCAACCAGCTTCAAGATGCCATTCTTTATCAAGGCATCATATTATTTCTTCATCGCTTCTTTCCATTCGTCATGAGAAGCAACTTCTTTGAAGGAAGTTGGTTCAAAATCTGTAGACAAATTCAATTCACAATCATAAGAAACATCCATATCAACTGGTGAATCAAAATCATCTATATCATCTCCATTCTGTCTAGTAGAGCTCCTTGTTCTTGTCTTTCTAATCTCATCAGGATGAACACTTTCGAGTGTCTTTGTCAGCCATTTTGGAGGACCTTTTTGGGATGGCCTAGGCTACTCAGTTGACTGAGTTGGGGTTGAATCAAGATTTAGTCTCCCAATTCTGTCAATCACATCACTCAAAGTGTCATATGGATCAGTAGTTGGAGCTTCATGAGGGGGAGAGAGTACTTCAGAAGAAGATTCAACAGATTGATCCAGTATAGGAATCCCCCCTTCAAGATGTGGAATCTGATTATCAAACACTTGAAAAGGTTTTACATGTCTGAATCTATCCAAGTGATCAAGCTGCTGCTCAACAACATTGTCAGTCTTGGAAGATTTAAGAAATATCACATCTCTAGACACTATAAATTTCTTATTAACTTCATCATAGAGACAATATGCTTTGGAGGTATTTGAGTACCCCAAGAAGATACACTTGTGACTCCTTGCACTGAGTTTGTTTCTTTGTTCCTTAGGTATCAAGTAATAATAGGTGGAACCAAAGACCCTGAGATGCCTCACCGAAGGAATGTGGCCATACCACATTTCATAAGGAGTCTTGTTTCTACTAGCATTAGATGGAAAACTATTCATTAAATACACAACACATAGAACTGCATCAACCCAAAACATCAGTTTAACATTCTTGAAAAACATCATGGGACGTACCATATTTAAGATTGTTCTATTCATTCTTCCAGCTACTCCGTTCTATTGGGGATTATAAGGCACAGTTGTTTGATGTTTGATCCCATGCTGGCGAAGATAGTTTTCAAACTCATTTGAAGTGTATTTTTTGCCATTATCAGTGCGAATAGAGCCAATATGAGATTGTGCATCATTTTCAATCCATGCATGAAAATTCTTGAATGTTTCAAAAGCATCAAACTTGTTCTTCAATAAATAAACCCAACACATTTTGGTGTAGTCATCAGTAAATGTCATCATATATTTATTACCATTTGCAGAAGGAATAGGCATTGGACCACATAAGTCTGAATGAATGACTTCAACTTTTCTATTTGCCTGGAATGAGAATCATGAAAACACTGTTTGCTGTGCTTTCCTAAGATACAAGCATCACATTGCTTAAGTTTCCTAGGAATTGTAGGCAAACCAATAACACCACTTTTCTTCAACAAACGAAGGTTGTCATAGTTCAAGTGTCCAAATCTAGCATGCCATAAAAGACTTGATGGAAATGTACCTTCATCATAGTGAGAACTGTATGAAAAGTTTTGTGCATGGGCAGAGGTACCTTGCAGCTTCATAAGTCTTTCTTCTTCTATTCCCGTCATGACAAGTGAGTGATTTGATGCTTTTTTGATCTCGACCTTGCCATTAAAATATATGAATGGAGTGTCCTTGCTGGCGGATGTGGACCAAAGACAACAAGTTTCTCCTCAGCGCCGGGAGGTATAGAACATCATGTAGGAGAAATTCTGGAAGACTAGGCAATTTGAGCTTGACGGTGCTAAGCCCTGATGGCATGAGTTTTCA
The DNA here is from genome assembly GCA_000404065.3 of Pinus taeda. Classification (NCBI taxonomy): domain Eukaryota; kingdom Viridiplantae; phylum Streptophyta; class Pinopsida; order Pinales; family Pinaceae; genus Pinus; species Pinus taeda. Next base: position 185,160 of record APFE031654281.1, read on the forward strand.
CTTGTTTGCAAAATATATTGCTCCATCAACATTTTCAGTGAATTCTTCAGAAAAATCTCTCCTAAAAGTCATGTGGCAAGTTGCTCCTGAATCAAGAAACCAATCATTTTTCTAAGAAGCAAGTGAAGCATTAAATACGTCTTCAGTTACTCCAATGTTGCAATGTGCCACAACATAGTGAGCAGATTTGGGTGCTTTACCTTTCCCTTTGTCATTCATTGGTTTTACCTTTGCCTTCATTTCTTTCCTGCTCAATTTTGTCCCAAGGCAATTTACATGTGGATGCATCATGTCCAGCTCTATTGCATCGTATGCAATGAAGATCAGACTTTTCTCCTTGGAATTGTCTGTCCTCCCCTCCTCTAAAATTCCTTCTTCCTCTTCCTCTTCCTCTTCGGCCACCTCTTCTTCTAGAAGAATCTTGTGAATGATTCTTTTCTCTATGCGCAAGACACAACTTTTTCAGAAGATCGAGTTGTCTTCATCCCAAAAGCCTTCTCTCTCTTAGCAAACTTCTTCTCAAGGGAGTCAAAGGTAATTTCCTTGAGATTTCCACTTGCTTGCAATGACTCAAGATAATGTGAATAAGTGGAATATAGTGCCTTGACATAAGGTATGAGAGGAATGCCTATTTCAACACTAGTGGTTTTTATATCATGCATAATAGATCTTACTTTTGATGCTAAAGCAAGAGTGTCGTCAATTTAAGACTGAAAAATTTAATCATCAATTGGACAACTTCAAGTTCAGAGTGTGAGTCATACAATTCCTTCAACTTCTTAAAGGCTTCAAAAGCATTTGAAAATGGTGAAATATGGCGACTCACCTCTTCATTTACAAATGTTGCATTCAAGGCATAAGCCTTGATGTTATTGTTTTCTCAAATGGCAATCTCCTTATCTGAAGTGGGCTTTGTAGGTGCATTATCTCCTTCTCCTTCACAAAATCCTCTCCACAACTCATTGAAAATGACAATGTGTTTTATCTTCCTTGATCATTCACGATAGTTCTAGTTTCTGGAGAGAACTACTCCAACAATTGATATCAGTGTATGGATTTTAAAAATCTGTGTACTGTGTAAAAAATGTACTCTACTAGCAATACATTGTGAAAAAATGCACTTTTGGTGGTAATTTTTGTAAAAAAATTGCATTTTGATATATTATATATATATAAATAAATAAAATAGAGGTATTATTTGGGGAAGGGTTGTATGGGGAAGGTGTTGTATGGGGGAGGGGGTATATGTGGGAGGTATTAACTGGACAGGCAAAGTTATATTAATTCGGAGTAGAATATACGTAGAGGGAGCGGAGTTATACGTGGGTGGAGGAGCGGTGGTATGGTGGTATGGTCTCGGTGGTGGAGCGGCGGTATGGAGGACGTGGTGTATAGGGCCACAAGGAGGGCGGCATGGGGAGGAGGCAGGTGATGCCGCAAGATGGGGAGGACATCCCGTCTTGTTTTCTAGATTGAATATAGACCTCAATTTTAATAGCAATAACCAAAAGGTATTAGAGCTGTGCCCTCCCCTCAAAACTTATTTTTAATACTTTTGCCACACCAAACTGGGGAAAAAACGATGACAAAGATGCGGTGGGGAAGGTGGAGGGACCGTGGGGAAAAAACGACGATAGAGACGCGGTGGGGAAGATGGAGGGGCCGTGGGGAAAAAACGATGACAAAGACGTGGTAATGAAGCCCGAATTTTTAACACTATTCACAGTACATACAAACATTTCTGCCATTTGAGCACTTAGAAAAAAATGACATATAACACTGCCATTCAACCATTCATCAACCATCGAACAAACAGGCTTCTAAAGAAGCTTACGATACACAAATGCCATTGAATCTTGAACAAGAATCACACAACACCTCCAGGCAGCGCATCAACTCGCTCCAGTCTTCACAGGTTGTAAAGCAATGCCTCAATGCAACAATTTGATTCTTCAATAGTTAGAACAGAATGCAGTCTCGACCAGTGTAATGCATGAAATTTTGTAGGGATATGTCAGTCTGCGTAAATGCAGAACAAAGGCAGGAAAGAAGTACAAGGGTAGGAAGGAAGCCAAAAATAGTGGCTAGGACCTATGTTTTGATACCATGTCAGGTTAGGAGGTAACTCCTCAAAGCGAATTGCGTTTTTGCATTAAGACTGATCATAGATATAACATGGAGGGAGAGACTCATGGGCTTCATCTCCCAATGTCTCTTCATATTCCAATTCTCCTTATTTTCTATTTACACTATTTTACATATTCACCTAATCCCAAAGATTAGATGTCAACACAAACCTTTCTAGAAACTTCTCTTGCCTTCATTCACAATGAGATTATGTAAGTCAACCTATTATGTTTTATTTTCTCTCATTGACGCTTGCCCCATTGGCAAAATGCTTTCGCACTGCTACAAAAGTTTTTCGCTTCTGTGTCACTTTTCAAAAACCTTCCATTCATTTATAACTTACATATATTATTATCCCGAGAAATGCCCCTAAAATTCAATCAATCCAACTGAGGGATTTTGACATAAACTTATATAGTGGAATTTGTCAAGGACATATGGCTTGAAAAAGCTCCTAAAATGTTTTCCTCTCAAGCATAGGTTGTCAACATCACTGCCATTAAAATTCTATTGTAAGCCTCCATTGCTTGTTCAATACGCAAAATGTGCACCTTGGTCCATTTTTCACTTCTACGTGCTGTGGGACAAGTCATCTTCCCTTGGACCAAAACATGTGCAAAGGGTCATTTCTCTTTTGTTTTAATTTTGTCTAGCTTGTCTACCTTCCATCTTAGTGTTTCTAGTTAGAATTGGTCACAAGTATCTCATTAAGTTATCAACGATGATATGCTATCAAGCCATTTCAGGGCAAACCATGTAATTCTTAATGGCTAAATCACGTTAGGCATATTTAGGATGACCTTTCTTAGTTGATTGGAGGTGAGATCAGCTTGCCTTCTTACACTCAGCATATCCTTACATTCCAGTGTTCCAGCCCACATTTCCCACGCTTTTGGGACAGGGGACATTTGTTAGTTTTTGTATATCGGGTGTGTGTTCTAGCCACGAAATTTGGTGGAAGGGCTAGAATACATGAGATCTCCAAAACCTAGAATTTGTTTATGGAAATTCCGCTTAGAAATGACTTAATTAGATTATTAACCAGATTTTAAATATTTCTTAAGTCTAAACTTAGGAATATGGTTAATTAATCAGTATTAGTTAAGTCAAGGTGAGAATCATCTAGAAACTCACATAGATTGATCTAGAGATGATCCTAGCCATCAATTATGTTTTAATCTTGGTTGTTGGTGCTCCAACAGAGGATTATAAGAGGAGGTTGATGTGGTGATGGAGAAAACACTTGAGCAGTTCGATTTCTTGGCAGATCGATTTCCAGAGTAGCAGCAGTTAGTTGCCAGAGAGAGAGCCAGAGATCGAAGCAGTGAGTGAGGGGCAAAGACAGTGAGGGTGGAGGAGGCATTCTAGATCCAGTGTGTGCATTTGCAGAGAGGAAAAAGAGACATGAAGAGGCTGGCGCAGGGGCAATGCAACAATCTCTAGAGGTAAGATCGATTTGCTGAGAGGGAGAGACGTTTTCAGTTCTAGAGGCTAGGAAGGAGTCCCAGAGTGCCAGAGAAGCATCGTAAGAGCTGTGAACATATGTACAGAAAACAGTAAGGAATTTAAAGCATGAACCTGTAACATTTTCAACAGAAACCTGACAAAATCAATTAATGGGACTGTTGAGGTACCTACCTGAACTCTTGCAGTTGAAGGTGCCTCCGGCTATGCTGCTACAGTTACTGAGAAACCGAATCCACCCAGCCAGACTGAGCAGAGCCTGGCTGCTCAATCCAGTAAGCTTCTCAACAGAAGCTGACCGTTCCCCCGTGCCCAGAACCTCAGAACTCTCAAGCTCTTCCAATGGCTGATTCCCTTCGCTTCCGAATTCTTCCTCCTGGTTTTTGTGCCCCCCCGAATTCCATGTCCCGTGGTTTTTATGCTCTGGCTTGGCGGTGACCGCCCTTCCATCTGCAGCCACCGCTCACCGTGTAGAGGACACGCCTGTGCTTACGCATCCCTTCCTGGTCCTCCTCCCAGTCGTGAATGAATATGCCTTTATGTTTTAAACTGTAAGCTAAGTTGCACGAAACGGGGAAACAAGTACGAGTTTCCGAAACAGGAAGCAATACGAAACACGACCTCCCCAAATTTTGGAAACGGGGAAACGCGAATATATAT
>APFE031654281.1:216321-270026 GCA_000404065.3 Pinus taeda
TTCTGATAGGAAGAGCACTTCAGGGTGCTGTTTTGGGTTGGGTTCAGCAGTAGTATCATGGTTCAGCCGGAAGCAACAGTCAGTAGCACTGAGTTCAGCAGAAGCAGAGTACATGGCAGCCAGTCTAGCTAGTTGTGAGGCCATCTGGCTTCAGAAGATGTTGTTTGGCTTATTTGGTCAGCCGTTGAGACCTTCAGTGATTTACTGTGATAATCAGAGTTGCATTAAACTCACGGAGAATCCAGTATTTCATGACAGGTCAAAGCATATCGGGATCAGATATCATTTCATCAGAGACTATGTTCAGAAGGGAGCTGTGAAGCTTGAGTATATTTCCACTGATGAGCAGGTAGCAGACATTCTTACCAAAGCCTTACCACGGGGCAAGCATGTTTACTTCAGAGACAAGATGGGTGTGGTGAGGAACACCTTCCTCGGTAAGAGGGAGTGTTGAAATTTGGTACCGGAGGACAGGTGGTTCCCTTAGGCTTTGATCTTTGGCCTTGGGAAAAGTGTCCAAAAGATTTTAATTTTTCTCCTAAAGTGACTTTATAATTTTTATAAAGTTAAAATCTAATTTAAAAGTGACTTTAAGTGATAAAGTTACTAAGTCTAATTTTAAAGTGACTTTAATAAAGTTAATGTAAAATTAGAAAGGAAAAGTGACTTTGGAAATAAATGACTAAGTGGGTCTTTATTAAAGTGGGGTGAATTAAAAAATCGAAAGTGAGATTTAAATGTGCATTTAATCTCAGCCATTGATCTAAATCTATCTCAGCCATTGGATTTAGGATCACCCAAAAGTCATTTAGGGTTAGATTAAAGGAGGAAAAGGTCATTCATTCTTTCATGAGCAGATTGAGAGAGAGAGAGAAAGAGAGCAAGGGAGATTTCTGAGCAGGAGGAGGAGGCAACAACTTGGCACACATTCTAAGGCCGTTTACAGCAGTTTGGAGCAGGACCGTACAACAGATTTCTTGCACAAAAATCGAGGACTGTACAACGAATTTTCCACACAGAAATCGAGGGTCGTACAACGGATTTCTTGCACAAAAATCGAGGACCGTACAACAGATTTTTTGCACAGAATTTGAGGGTTGTACAATTGATTTTCTGCACAGAAGTCGAGGTCTGTACAGCAGCCCGTACAACAGCTTTACAACAGTTTTCTAGTTGGTTGTGTGGCACGAAAATCGAGATAAGTTGTAAAATTTGCTTGCTGATTTTTGCTGAATATTTCTCACTGTAAAAAGACATTTTTTCAAAAATAAGAAAGAGCTCTCGAACTGGTTTTCCCCAAGAGTTGTAGGGGGTTTTTCTTGGTTCACATTGACCAAAAATCACTGTGTTCAAATGTATTAAATGGCTATTTGTACCTGCTGATTTTTATTTCTGCATTTTCCAGCATTCTGTAAAATTTTCAGAATTTGTGTTTTCAGCAAAATTTATTTTTTCCAGTGTTGAATGTATGGATATGGGAATGGGCATTTAACTATATGGGAAAAATATGGTGAAACTGAAAACCGGAGTGGGAAATGATAATTTTTTACAGTGTATACATGTATCTTTAAGACATTATAACGTTTAAAACATTATACCTGTATCATTATAATATTATAACGTATCATTTTAACTATATAACGTATCTTTATAACTTTATAACATTTAAAACATATCACATTGTTTTATATATATTTTTAAATATAACATTATAAACTTTATACTTGGATACCCTCTTTTTAATTAATTACTTATATTAATATTTAACATTTATTTTATTAATTTATTAATATAATTTTGTGAATAATCTGGAACATATAATATGCATAGTCCTCTTTTAAGATCTAACCATGCATTACACAATATTGATGAATGAGTAGAACTTCTATTCCAAGAAGTGTCATGGTATTTAGCACTTATAATCAATTTAGTATAAAATACTAGTGCGGTGTATGCGACACATGCATATGTAGCTATCATATGCATGTACCATATACCTGCTATTATGCTTGCGTTCTTTGTATTTATAGATGGGTCGTTACAAGCATCTTTCCAGTCAGTAGAAGGCAGAACAACTTCATCAGAGACCAGTTTGAGGCTAGACATGCAGCAGGCTGCGTAGAGGGTCAGAGGGGCAAATTTTTTAAGGCAAATCGTGCCAGGAGATTGCCTGTGGGGTGAGGAAAATTCCTTAGTAGATTTTTGCTAGTATTTTTCTCTATAGGATTGCCAGATTTCGACATCCAGTTGTACTCATAATTTCTCACTACTACATAATAATAAAACTCAGTCGCTGCACTAGTTTTCCCAAGTTGGGTTTTTTGGGGGACTTTTGTCCAAAAATAATTGTATTATTTTTTGTGTGTGTGTGCTAGCATTTTTCAGTTTCCAGCGCATTATTCTTCCGCAATTTTATTTGTGTAGATTGCAGTGTGATTTATTCAATATTTGCCGTAGTAAACAACAAATAAAATGTTAATTTAAATTAACAATTAGGAGAATAATTTCTAGTTGTTGCAATACGATTCTGGTATTGGAATTTTCACAACATTGGGGGAAACGTTTCCCCGCATCCCCCTTTTCGGGAAACTCGAGGAGATGCGAGGGGAAACATTTCCCCAAAATGGGTGCTTTTGGGCACCCCCGCCCCCCTCAAGAAGGGTTGGCCGCCCCCTTGAATTTTATTTGAAAACAATAATTTGCAAGTGTGGAAACCTAATACTCAATCCTAGGATGCTATGTAATTAATGGAAATTTTAAATTCTTAAAGTAAAAGGGCATCCTTTTACTTAAGTTTTTAACATTACCATTAATTGACTCGGGATGTTTGAGAGTGGTTCTGACCTCATTGGTTTCATATGGAGAAAGTAGAATTTTGGATCTCACTCAAAATCCAGCAGGCTTAACAATTTTTAGGATGTTAGATCTAAGACTTTTGTGATCCATAATGTAGAAGAAAGTCTTTTGGATTAATCACATTGTTAGGATTTGGTCGACGTTTCGAACCAACTAATGAGGTTCATCCTCAGGACTAGGTGAGAAATCCAACGATCAGAAGGAATAAATAGTAAGGATGCAATATTGCCTAAAATTAGCTGTTAAAAACTAGCTGTTGGTGAATTAGTTAAAAGGTAAAGAAATCCATTATTAGGGAGTTAGTGGTAAGGAGTTATTTCATTAAAATATTCTATGTTTAGTTAAAAATAGTTGTTAAGGAATAAATAAAAATAAAATATTGAATTTTAATATAAAGTAGTTATTTATTAATAAATTATATCATCTTATTTGTTAGAGGTTGACTAATTAGAAAACAAGTTGTGAATTTAGAAATTTTATCCCAATGTAGTCAAATAATTATTAATTTATCAAAATCAAGTCTATATTATTCGAAATAGGGGTGATTAAATTCTTCAAAAAGGAAGTCATTGATAAATAATCAAATAAGAAAAATAATACTAGAAATTTTATATTGTTATGCATAGAACAAATGAAAATAATATAATAATAATATTATCATATGAAATAAATAAATAAGTAAAATATATATATTTAATAATAATTAATAAATAATAAAAATAAAAAGGGGGATCAAGGCAAAACACAAAAGAAATAAACCAAAAAGAGTAAAAAATAAAAATAAAAAATAATAATAATAATAATAAATAAATAAAAATAAAAAGGGGGGTCAAGGCAAAAAACAAAAGAAAATAAACCAGGAAAAAAAAAGGAGGAGAGGGGAGAAGAAAGGGATGTTGAGTTACGATGAGAGCGCTGGAGTCCAACTCTTACTCAATTTCCAACCATCATCCCTATTAAGATTTTTGGCATGCCTTTCGATCTCAATTGCCTCCCTAAGCTTCCTGTGGTGGAAGTGATCTACCTTAGCGATGACTTTGGATTCTTCAATGCAAACATGGTGCTTTGATTTTTCTGCGTGCTCGGCTAAGTTTGATGAGGGGGAGCAATTGTGTCTAATGTTTGCAACATGCTCAATGATTCTCTGCTTAATAGATCTACCTGTTTCTCTAATGTAGGGAATACCACAGGAGCAGGGAACAAGGTAGACCCTTTTGAGTCCTTAGGATAAATAGGGTCTTTAACAGATCTAAGAGAATTCTTAATGGTATTGAGAGGTTTGAACGAAGAAGCGACATTAATCTTCTTGAGGATATGGGTAATCCTATCTGTGGTTCCTTGGATATACAAGAGATGAACCTTAGAGATAGGATCATCATGAGCAGATTTAACTCTAGGCTCTTTGCAGGCTTTGTGAAAGGCCTTGAGGCTTTGAGATTTGCTATACCCATTATTTCCAAACACTTCAAGAAGATGGGATTTCTCCTTTTCAAGGTGGCTATTGTCAGAGATTCTTGGAGCATGGGTAGCAAGAGTGCTAAGAACCCCAAATTTTTGAGCTGGGAAATGATGAGAACTGGCATGGAGATTTTGGGGATTGCAATGTTTCCATTGGATTATATCATGTATGAGGGTATGGCTCTAGCATTTAATCAAGATTCAAGAGCACCAAGCCCTCTATGTACCTTGATGTTGATGACATTAATTATTGAACTCCTCTATCATGGCCCTAGTAAATTTGTACCTATCACTCAAACAAAATCTCAACTTAACATGTTAAGATTTTTCCATCTTAGTTTAATGCTTATAGGGTGATATTGATGAGAGGATCCCAATATATGCAATGATTATGATGATATGTAGGTATTTGTCGCAGTATGAATTATTTTTGGACTATTGAGGCCATCTAGAGCCTCTTTGTATGTATTTTTGGTTCAAACATGGATTGCACTCAATGCTATCTTGATTACATGTACCCTTGCTATAAGCCTATATATATATATATATATATATATGAGAAACTTTACATATTTGTGTATAATGATTTGGATTCATATGGATGCACATGAATATTTACATATTTTTTTCAAAATTTGAATATTTATGTATTTTTTGGTTGATCGGTTTTTTGGTCTGCTTTTTTTTTCCAATTCCCAGTTTTGGGGTCAACCGGTTTGATCACCAGTCTGGTTTTGATAGCATTGGTTCATTGTCCATTGTTCATTTTTGGTTTTAACTTTTAAGTCTTTACTCTAGACACTGATGACCTTAAACCAAGTCTTTGACTCTATCAATTTTTACTATCTTTGAATTTGAGTAATTTCAATTTACCATCCCAATATTCAAACTTAAATATCTATTATTTTGCTTAGTACTTATCAGATTCAAGAATAATGAATGATGAATTTAAATCAATGTATACAATAGTTTACTATTCTATTTCATTGAACCATTTATAATGTGGGAATCAATGTATTTCATTGTTGAATTTGAAATATATATATACATATATATACACACACACTGACGTCCCCTCTTCCCCCTTAAATTTCCCTAAAATTTGGGGGTGCTCCCACACGTCCCCTTGTGCATCTCCTGCCGATTTGGGGTAGCATCGGATGTGCTCTAACCATGAAAATTGGTGGAGAGGCTAAAGCACATGAAATCTCCAAGACCCATAAATGGTATTGGGCAGATTCTACCCAGTTAAGGAGATATTAAAATAATTAATATTTTTAATGGAGTTCCTAAGTCTAAACTTAAGAAAAATAAAATATTAATGGGTATTAATATAAAACTGGGTTAGAAGGTTCTAAATGACATCGATCAAGCCAAATCTAATCATAGCCATTGATTAGAGATGTAATCTCGGCCGTTGAAGGACCAACAAGAAAAGTATAAGAGGAGGCTTGAAGGTCAGTTGGAGAACACTCCAGAGTGATCAGTCATTCGATTTTCTAGAGCGGGGTGATCAGAGTTGCAGCGAGGGGCAGTCAATACGAGGCATAGAGGCAAAGATAGTGTAGGAAGGACAACACAAAAGTAGAGAGGTAGACGTAGAGCCAGAGGGACCTATGCAGAGGCTAGCAGGGACTGCGCAGAGGCCAGAAGGGCTTGCGTCATCCATGCAGAGGTTGCAGGTGTGATGTAGAGGGTCAGAGAGGCTGCGTAGAGCCTCGGAAGGCTGACGCAAAGGGTTTCAGGTTGACGCAGAGGCCGGGAGGGCTGACACTGAACTTCAGATTGTGCTGGAGAGGATTTCGTGGGGCAGACTTTCCGAATATCTACTTCTGAATAGAGAGGTATTACTGCCGGATTATTTTCTCTGTCGAGTGATCCAGTTTGGCACCCAGTTGTACTAAAAAAGATTGCATAATAATATAACCCTTAGAATTGCTGCACCGGTTTTCCCAATTTGGGTTTTTCTGGGGACAATTGTCCAAAAATAACAGTGTCATTTTTGTGTTTGTCTATTTCTTTCAGCTGTTGATCTGTAGATGGTTGAGAATGTATTGTGTTTATTTCAATGTTTATATGGTTAAATAACTTGTTAGTAATTAAGCAAGTAGGCGAAATAAACCAAAGAATACAGAGAAAATTTCTAACGGGTAATACTTAGAAATTTCAACATCTCCCTGTTCCCGCGTCCCCCCATCCAGGAAACTTGGTGGAACATTGTTACATTCAGCTCTTTTATTGTCAAAGACATTGTCTAAATAAATATTATGGACAGTGAAGGTTTATAAAAAGGAACACGAGACAAAGCATGTACTTATATGAGGACCTTTTACATCTTTCTGTCCAGGATTGTATATAATCAAAGAAACCTCCTATCATTCAAGTTCCAGAGCGAAGGATAGCTTTTACATGTTTCTTTGTGAACTGAAATTTGGATAGCTTTTTATATATTCCTTTGTGAAATGAAATTTAATATTGGAATGAAGCCTTCCCAAAGACCTCGGATTGATTCCAAAATTCTAGTTATTTGTGCATTATCTCACTATATGTTGACTATAAAGTTATGAACTGCCTTCTGGAGAACAAAATACAATTTATCATAAATTTCTGTCTGTTTCTGGTATATTGTTCAATGCTTTCCACTTTTTTTTTGTCACTCGTCTTTTCTTGCAGTTTGGCTCACTGTTGGTCCTGTCTAAGCTTCCTCTAAGACTGGTATCTCCTTTACTTCAGAGATTGTTATTTACACTTTCCTTCACATTCAACTTGTAGTTTAAGGCCTACTCTTATCTCTTCATTTTTATAGTGTTTTCCTTCCTATTTATCTCTTCAGCTATTGAACTGAAAATCAACCGAGGAAGCATTTTTTTGCGCTCCACTTCCAAGCAGTTTGTCATCATGTTCTTTCTTGCCATTTCCTCTGAGCTCCATGATGAACTGTTAAAAGCACAGCTTTCTTTTCTGTCCAAACTTCCATTATAAAATTCCTTGACTTTCCAGCATAGAAGGTACGAAGAACTTCTCACTTGCATTTTATCCAGCGTATTATAACATGGTTTCATTAAGGAGGTGTGTCATGCCATCATCCAATCTTTCCAAACCTTTTTTCAATGCGTGATTCTATCTTCTTCGTTGTTTGTCTCTGCTGGAGCTTAAGTTAGTTTTTAGTGATACTCGTAATATATACCTCTTAAGAATGGAAATTTGACTTAGCTGTTGCCACTGTTATTTTGTTGCCTCGTATTTACTGGTTTAATGATTGATTATATTGAGTTGTATCTTGTTTTAGTGAGAATAATGTATGATCGAGATTCTGGGAGGTCAAGAGGTTTTGGGTTTATTCATTTTTCAAATGAGAGCAGTGCTGAAGATGCAAAAAACGGGATGGATGGAAAGGTGTGGAATTCTTATATGGTTTGAACTTTAAACATCTTTCAAGCAGCTGAGAAGATTTTTTCATCAACTTTTATGTGTTAATGCAATTTGACTTCTAGGAATTTTATATGGATGTTTTTTATGGATGCCTATACAAATACTTATAATATTTGTATTTTCCAGGAGCTTTTAGGTCGCGCCTTACGGATAGATTATGCCATTGACAAAGCAGCTGCAGGAAGGTCCAGAGTAGTACCTGGGCTCTCTCCTCTACATTCAAAATTTGACAGAATTACTCATGATGAAGAAGAACGCAAGCTATTTAGAAACTGGAATTCCGGATGAATCCACTAAGATTCTGGTGATCACAGTTTTAATTGGTAACATTGGTCCTGTCAGTAAGCTTGCTAGTAGATGAACTGCAGGTGCTAATAATGGTTATTTTGAGAAGAGCTTGTTTTCACAATGCCTACAATTCAAAGCCTTCATTGAGGATTATCTAGAATTCAATCTGTATTTCTGAAGAAAGTACAACTTACAATGCAAATTTGAAGGGCATTCTTTGATGAAAGGCACAAAGTGCCTCTGGTCAAGGAATTTTTCACACATTTGATATCCAGTGGTGTTATTTGCATGAAAGATAGTTTCCTGTGGTGCTGAGCTTAAAGACTCCCTTTCTGTCACTGTAGGAAGACCTCTAGCCAAATCACTATTTTAATAAGAAAGTCAACAGTGTACACTAAAATAGTTAAATCATACATGTGAATTCTTCTCACCTTACAACTAAAAGATACAGCTCATATACAGTGCACATATACACATTCAGCTCACAAAAACATGTCCACAAGGCTGCTATGGAAAAGATTAAAAAAAAAATGAGAGATTGGTGATATATGTATGAGCTGATAATTTTTTATTTTTATTTTCATTTGTTTGGTGATAAAATATGATATCTTATTAGGTTTAGGATTTTTGTTTTTATTATTGTTATTATGATGACGTCTCCAACAAATAAGAAGAAAGGCTTTGATTTGGCAGAGAAAAGCATGTCAAAATGGAAAATTGCTAGAGAAAAGTCCGTGGAATGTTTCCTGGCATCTTTGCTTTTGGGAAATGCTACATAATGTTATGTAACGTTTCCTAGAGGGCAAATGGATTTTTGGGGTGGCTTTGGCAACGCAGGTTTTAAATACGTTTTCTTTTGCATAGGTACTTTTCCTATTTGCTGTAAAGAGCTATTATCTTGTTCCCTGGTTCAAGGCCAAAATCTGTGGAATATGTTTGGTTGTTCCTAATCTACTAGCAAATAAAGGAAATTCCAACCTATGATTACTTAGCCAAGTTGCTCGTGAAGTTTGCTACAGTTTCTATCTTTTGTTGACTTCGTAATCTATATTGAATCTATAAGTAACCATCAACATCTACTTGATAGTTATCAATCACTTCCTTTGTTCTCTGAAATCAATATTATAAAGATTAACTCATTCTTTTCTTTGAAATATTCCTAGTTTACATCTCATAGTGAAAAAACTCTGATACGAAGAACATGAAATTGTACACAGCAACACTATATTGGGTAGCCATGAGTATGTTATCTTAGTTAGATTTGAATTCGTAAACCTGATAAAATATTAGACTTGACTAGATATCGTGCAATAGAAAAATGAAAAGATGAAGAACAAGCATTATTTGACTTTCATAGATATGGCTTAAGTTTGATATCAATACAATTTTATCTTGTGCACTTGAATATCTTGGGCATATCCGACTTCTTGCTTTTCAAAATCTTCATCGCTGATTGGAAGGACTTTACTATAAAATACTTGATCATATGTCATAGTGCATTACTTTGCTTTCCCAGATACTGGATTACATATGATTGATCTAGAACAAAGTTAAAGATCTGGTGGATACAGCTGAATGCTAGGTCATCTGACCACACTTGTTTGAATTTTTCCATCATTATCTTGGGTTTCTCTATTTCTGTTGCTTTCCTTGATGAAGACTGCAAAGCATTGCTTTTTATGCCTTTCTTTCAACTTTCAAGTTTCAACGTTGACACTAATATAGGTCATTTGTCTCCATATAAAAATGTGTGTTTATTTGCTTCTTTAGTATTGCAGTGCATGAATTTCTGTTTTTTCGCTTCTTTAGAATTGTAGTGCATGATCTCTTGGGCGCATTAGGATATCATCTTCATAGATCCAAATATTACTTCTATATTGCTATTTTTATGATATATTTTTTCATGTTGTTTGTATGCTTTTATATTAAATAACAATATATATTTCTTGTCCATCAGCAAGTTCTATTTCATAGCAAATATGGGGCTTCAGTAGTGTGAATGTGTATTTTTACGGCACCGTTTTCTTGTATGAAGTGGTTGCATCCTAATTTTACGAAAAAGTCATTCTCATACCCACTGATTGTTTCTCTTATAAATATTGCTTCAGTTGGTTTGAGTTTATTGAATCACTTGTGGTTTTCTGATTACGGGTTGTCCTCTTTGTAGCTTGTAGTTAAAACTTAAGGTTGCTTTTGCTTTCTTTCAGCTTGATAATGGGGTCCTTGTTGGTTTCTTTGTTGTTCTCAACATTCTGGTTTTGATGATTGGTTTAGTAGTTGGTGAATTCAGATATGAGTGGGGGCCTTGAATAATCTACCTCGTATGTATTTCGTTTTCGAATGTTGAATAAATTGTTTTACTTTTGAAATTAAGGAATCCTTAAAAGGGCAGGCTTTATGTTAGTATTGCAAAGGCTTTATGTTACTATTGCAAAGGTAAGGATTTATCATTATTTAATTGTTGATTGCTAGTATTTTAAATCTGCCACTTGAATGTAAGGCTAATGATTTTTCGTATTGTGTTGGTTTGTAGTGCTGCTAACCTGTGATTTCAAACCGCTTATAAATTAGAGCACTCGTTTTCTAATTATATTGGAAATCCTTGTAACAAAGTCTTCCATTTTAACACCATATTCCCTAACATTTCCAATTTGGTCAGGGAATTTTAATTGGTGGAATGCTTTTCTTTGTCAGTAAAGGTAAAAGTCTTGTAATCATAACATTTTGGGTTTGTTCTAGTTGTTAAGGGGTCATTAATTTTGGTTCCTACTAGCTCTTCATGAAAGATGACCTCTCCATGCTCTTTATCTCGAGAGAAACCATTCCTCATACGACATCTTACAATGTATCTGATCCCGTCATCAATAATGGGATGTCGATATCTTGATGGGTGATACCAATCTTTTTCACATGTGGCCCACCCAACCTCCAATAAAAACCAGGGTATCAAATTTTACAATGCCTCAACAAATTAGAAACTCCCTTTTGCTCTTATTTTGTTCATCAGCGATTGATGATACTGGTTGGTGCTAGAGATGTGACAATTACAAAGCCAATTATGCCATTATCAAGAGCTGTATCACTAAAACATATATAGATTTCAACATCAAGCCACTGTAACTTGCTTCTTAATAAAAAGTGGACTTCCTATATATAAAATCAAAGTTCTTGGAATGAACTTTTTGATGGAACAATTTTCAAAGCCAAATTTTTCATATTTATGGGCAACAAATGCTGGAGGTATGATGATGGATTTTCTTGTCTTTGAATACAGTTTCCATTTAGTTGTGTTAGTTTAGGTAGTGGAAAAATAACTCCTACAACAACAATATTTTCGTATAACAAATACACTTCATCACAATAGGAAGGAAAATGAAGGCCCACAAATGCAATGACTTGAAACATAGGTACACAACAATAAACTAAAAAGAAATATATGTATTTGATCTATACCTTAACACATGAAAGACCAAAGCCAAGATTTTAATTACATGTAAATAATAGATACACAACTTTTAACAAAGATAGAGGTGCTTATTTTCATGATAGGGATTGATTACAGATGGACAAATTTGTTGGAAAATGCAAAAATGGGAGCTATTAATTCTTATTTTCCTTTTACTTAATACTTGTTTGTGAACTTAGTTATTCTTCTTGTGTTCCTTAGATCTTTTTATCAAACAAATTTCAAGAATGAAACAACAACAATAAAGGACACATAAACTAGGCTCTCAGCTAGGGTAAAAACCCTCCAAGGGGAAAACTCGGTAAACTCTTCTCTTCTTATAGAATTTGCTTCAAAATGAGACTGAAAGACCAAAACCCTTGACCAAGTCTGTTTCCAAGTACCAAGTTGGCCCTCCAACAAGTCCTTTGATTCTGCAACAACCAGAGTCAATACTGCAATTTTGACCTGCCAGCTTCAATACTGCAACTCGTACTGCTACTTCAACCTACAATTTTAGCCTTGTAGCTTCTATGGAAACCCTAATCCAGCCTTCTCCTGAGATCTACCTAGAGCAAGACAACTCTCTAAGGTCAAGGTAGGGCTCTCTTCCTTCCAACTACAAGATTCTACACTTCGTCCTCCTACAACTCGGACCTGCAACTTCAACCTCCTTTTGTAGCACCAAAAACCCTAGAACTTCACACGTCTGAGAGAAATAGAGCCCCAAAACAAGATATTTCGTCCTTCTTTCTTCTCCTTGACCTTCGCTCTTCTTTCTGCTCCTCCTAGTGTCAGATCGAACTTGTGGATGAGTGAGTGCTAAATGAGATCTAACTGCTTCTTTATATAACCTTTTGAAGGGGTTGAATTCCCTCCTTTAGGCCGATTTGTACTTGTGGAGTTTCTAGGACCTTCTAGACTCAAAAATAATTCTTTTGGCAATTACATTTTGCCTGGAAGGGTTTCATAAACATGATGTTGACTCCTTTGACTCATGATAATAAATCCTAAGACCTAACAAACCCTAGAAGCATGAAGAACATGCTTTTACCTAGAAGACCATCAATAAAGAACATGAAACCCATGCTTTAATAATAATATTTTTTTTTCTTCTCTTGTTTGTTTACATAGGATACATATTGAAATGAGTACAACAATTATGAAGATTGAAACTAGTTACATTTTCAACACTCCCTCTTAACTAGGGAGGTATTCATAATTGTATGACCAATGCAACATCATTCCCAAATTGAATAATTCTCATAAGGAGTCAAATTGATAAGCCATATTGTAAGCACCATCATTATGACCAACACTGTCTATAAGGCCTAGCTATAAAAACTATTCTT
Organism: Pinus taeda; assembly: GCA_000404065.3. Taxonomy (NCBI): domain Eukaryota; kingdom Viridiplantae; phylum Streptophyta; class Pinopsida; order Pinales; family Pinaceae; genus Pinus; species Pinus taeda. Next base: position 229,153 of record APFE031654281.1, read on the forward strand.
TAATTAAGAGCATTATGCTGGTAGGTTTTACATGTGATACCACACTACCTCTACAAGGCACATACCTAATCCAGATGTCCACAAGGTATGTCCTTTGAGGACTATTCTTATCTTGGATGTCATGATATTGAAAAATATAGGGGAAACTAGATTAAATGATTTCTCTTGCTTTGATAACTGCTTGTGATGTGTTTTTACTTAACTTGATTAACTTTCTTCTTTTACTTAATTATGATTAGTATTTTGCATCAAACAACTACCAAACCATAAAGAACAGTAAGACAAAGGACGCAAGATATAGGCGACCAACTAGGGCCAAATCCTGTCCACTTGAGAGAAAAACCCATAAGAATTATTCTTCTTACAGAATCCTTAATTGACGAATTCTAAGACCTATGACCCTTGACCAAGACCCTCCAAGACCAAGTCAAATTCTTTAGCAAGTCCTGCAATTTTGACCTCCAGCAAATTCTTCTACCTAGTAGATTCTTATGCCATTTCAACCTCCAGCAAATTCTTCTGCAACTTCGACCCCTCTAGCAGATTCTTCTGCAACTTCGTCCTTCCAACATATTCTTTTGCAGAAACCTTGAGTGACACGTGTGAGAGAGTGATGGTGACTTTGTCCTTTTCTTCTTCACATGAGATGAGACCTTCGGGTTGCAAGTTAGATTTCCTTTGAACCAAGACTCAGCCTTGTTGAAGTGATTAGAACTCGGTTTTGTACTATTGCAAGATGATGCCCTAACCTTCGCACATGTGGACGAATATAACCCAAAAACCAAATAAATAAAAAAAACTCATTTTTCTTGTCTTCTTCTAGTCTCTCTCTTCTTTGCAGTTCCTGCTCTTCCTTGTACAAGTTAGTGAGTGAATTGTGTCCCTTCCAAGTGAGGCCGAAGTTTCTTTTATATAGTTCTTTCGCTAGGTCAAATTGCACCTTTTAAGCTGACTTGCTCATGTGTGTAGACCGACTTGATCTTTCCACCATGATGAGGTCTTGGAGGGCCTTTTGACTCAATTTTTTTTTTTTTTTGTTCTTTGGTTCTTTACAATGTGTAACATGCCCAAACGGGTCTTCCATACATGACAATGACTCTCTTAACTTGTAGATTCAATGGCAAGCCCTAGAAGCACTCAATTGGAGCTTGACCTAAATATAAATTTCTCTCGAGTGTGAAATGCATGCCTCAAGAATAACAATAACAAATTTATTTTTCTCTTTTCATTAAATACATAAAATCATGATTACATATGTCATTATGAAGATTGAAGCTAGTTACATATTTCAACACTCCCTCTTAATTAAGGAGTTATTCATAATCCATACAAGGTACTTGGTCATTCTCAATCTAAAGAATTCTCATAAGAAGAGTCGAATTGGTAGGCAATCTATTTGCATTATTCCAACCAACGTTGTCATATAGCAAGGCCTTGACTAACAACTCTATCTCTCCACAAGACTAGAGCACAATGTTGACGAGACCAATGAATGACAAACACCATCATCATGTTTCTCAAGGCACATACCCCACATGGGTGTTCATAGAGTATGTCCTTCTAGGACTTATTTTATCTTGGATTCCCAATCCTCAAAGAATATCGATCCTCTTCGACTACTCTTATCTTGAATGCCCTACCACATCCTCAAAGAGTATCGGATGCCAGATGCTTACCCAATCCTCCATTATTTCTTCACAATATGAAGACAAAAATGATGTGTCTCTCTCTCCCTTTCAACTAGGGAGGATATACCCATTCCTATAAAGGAATGTTCCCGTTCCTATAAAAAGAATGTACCCAAGCTCCCTCTTATCTAAGGACTTGTCCAAGCTCCCTCTTAACCAGATACTTGCTTCCAGTAGCTCTAGGTGGAGATCATAGTACTCTTAGCTGCTTGTGGGCTTCTTCTTTCGATGTCATGAAGTTCATTCTTTTTATTATGAAGCCTTCATCAGTTGTAGGGCATCAACCATCCATCACTTTCCTTCATGAACCATATCAGTCATGTCATCCCTCTTTTCATCAGAAAGTGATCATATACTCCACATATGACGTTTCTTCATACTTCTACCTCTTCCAAGTCATGTTTCCTTTAGGATCTTCCATCCAACCACATGAGTGCTAGTTGTAGGTGACATTTACAACCCCCTTTTGGTAGCCCTATATCAACTCATCCAAATGTTGTCCAAAAATCAAAGATGAAAATCAAATCACAGTTACCTTTTGTGATGGCCTTTCATCATGACATCTTGCTTGCCTGCAACATCCTACACATTCATAAGCACATCTCCAATACTTCATATGTTAAAGGTCTCTTTTCTTTACAAACCTTATCATGGTATTATTCTCTATGGAGATCTCATGATCAATGCTTCCAGTCATCGAATGTTGACTTCCCTTTTTTCACATGATCGTAGTTGCATCTTTCACGATCTCTACTTTCTTTCCTCACATATTACTTCCCAGGAACTCATAGTTCCTTCATATTTGTCAACTACCTCATTTTCCATATGAGGACATATTATGTTGATTTCATCTTGTCAATATGTGAATCACACCTTCATGCTTCTTTTCAAAGGAAGATATCCTTGATCATGCTCACAAGGTAGAACATTTAGCCATGTTGTCTGCAACTATGTGATGACATGGTTTAATTTATCAAATATATACATACCTCTTTTCTCCTTTTGATCATCTACACTTCCTTTGAAAACTTCCTATCCTTGATTTAGAGTACTTCAATCATTTTGACCTGTTACACTCCTTTGTCATCATACCATCATCCTTCTAAACAATGTATCCCACACAAGGTGGAATGCTCAGTGAGACGCTTCTTCCAAGTAGAGGTGAACCTTCTAATGAAGATTCCAATGGGGGATCTTAATTTTCCTCATGCTGCAAATGCTCCTTCCCAATGATGGTGATGCATGATGAACTCCTTCTATATGCTAGATGACTTTCTTCTACTGATAAGTACCACTCATACTTTCAATAAGGTTACCAAGAGATACTTCCTTTCTATGATGACTTCTATAGACTTCTATTTCAGCTATCTTTCAAGCTTCTATAATGATGTCATGAGATCTTGTTTCAATCATATGCTTTTATGATGCTATCCCCTAAAATGATGTATGCTATCATGCTTATAACGTTTCCTACCATGATAACTATATTTTACAAACTTGGAGAAGATTACCTTAGTCATAGTAGAGATATCTCACTTCTTCCTTCTTTATTTCTTCTTCTCAGGTTCTTCCACTTCCTCGGTGATATGGGATTCATCCCTTCCTGTTTTGTTGTTGTCCTTCTTGAGTTTAGGACAATTTCTCTTGTAGTTCCCATATTCATGACAACCATAGAATTGGATCTTTGACATATCCATCTTGTTCTTTTTTTGAGGACCAAACCTTCCAAACATTCCTTTTCTACTAGCCATGGAAGAAAATGCTTGAACTTGCTCGTTTGATCCGACATCGCTTTTTGCCGTCAACCTGGTTTCTTCAATCTTACATAATGACCAAAGTTTACTGAATGGGGTAGCTTCCTTCTTTCCATAAATTCTTGATGTAAAGTTCTGCATTCCTCTTGTAGTGCATTAAGCACTATTGTGGTCATTTGATTATCAAGCATTATTTCTCCCAACTCTTGTAATTGGTCTCTTATTTTTTATACCCTCATAAAGTATGAGGCTATTCCATCTTCCTTTCAGATATTCATTTTGTATAGCTCGTTTCTCAAAGATATCACTTCTCCAGCAGTACTTATGGAGAATAATGCTACCAGCTTCTCATATATTTCTTTTGATGTCTCTAACTTTTCTACATACAGAATGAGGGGATCTTTGATGGATTCTATGAGAATCCTTTTAGCCCTTATTTCCCCTTTCTTATACTTTGATAGAGCTTGAGCTTCTTCATTTGGAGGCTCAGTGATTGATACCTTAACATGTTCAACGACTTCATTTTCTATGAGGATCAAATCTGTCCTCTTCTTCCATGCAAGAAAGTTTGATGACCCAACCGATTTATTGCTTTCTTTGCAAAATAAAGTCATTTTAATAGATTCATATATATATAAAGATACTTACTTGTGAAGATACTCCTTGATGACAATATCCTCAAATAAAGTCATTTTAATAGATTCATATATATATAAAGATACTTACTTGTGAAGATACTCCTTGATGACAATATCCTCAACTTTGTTCCTTCTTGATTTTGATGATGATGTTGATCATAGAAGATGTCTTCCTTCAAATGTGATCCTTCAAAGAGAGGGAGATCGCCTTGATTCCTTGATGATGATGACAACAAATCTTCTTGCTTCCCTAAGATGTATAGAATTCAAGATGCTTCAATGAGTAGTCCTTCTTTAAGTGGAGGTTAGGTCTTGTAGATATTTTCTTTGTGATGACTATGTGAGCTTCTCAAGACTGCTTCAGGTGTATAACCCTTATTTGGATGAGCGAGCTAGGATTTTTGAGTTCTTTATTTAATATGTGATGATCCTTGAGATGAATGGTCCTTCTTGATGATTGATGTTGTTGATGATATTCTAGTGCTTCATCCCTTGAGTGTCCTTTTTTATGCTGCCTTTGTCTTGTCACCTTAGCTTTGATTCCATGTTGAAAAACTAGGGGTAGCTAGATTAGATGATTTTTCTTGCTTTGATAACTATTTGTCGTGTGCTTTTACTTAACTTGATTAAATTTCTTATTTTACTTATTATTATTAGCATTCTTCATCAAAAAACTACAAAACCTTAAAGAACACTAAGACAAAGGACACAAGATATAGGCGACCATCAAGGGCCAAAACCTTCCACTTTAGAGGAAAACCCACAAGAATTGTTCTTCTTATAGAATCTTCAATTGACGAATTCCAAGACATATTACCCTTTAACAAGACCCTCCAAGACCAAGTCAAATTCTTTAGCAAGTCCTAAAATTTTGACCTCCAACAAACTCTTCTGCCTAGTAGATTCCTCTGTGATTTCAACCTCTCCAATAGATTCTTCTGCAACTTTGCCCTTCCAGCAGATTCTTTTGCATAAACCCGAAGTGACACGTGTGAGAGAATGATAGCGACTTTGTACTTTTCTTCTTCGCTTGAGATGAGACCTTCAACTTGCAAGATAGATTTCATTTGACCCAAAAATCAGCTTTCTTGAAGTTACTACAACTCGGTTTCTGTTGCTACAAGATGATGCCCTAGCCTTCACATGTGTGGAGAATATAACCCAAAAACCAAATAAAAAAAACTCACTTTTCTTGTCTTCTTCTAGTCTCTCTCTTCTTCGCACTTCTTGCTCTTCCTTGTACAAATTGGTGAGTGAATTGTGTCCCTTCCAAGCAAGGTCTAAGTCTCCTTTATATAGGTCTTTCACTAGGTCGAACTGCACCTTTTAGGCCGACTTGTCCCGAATTGATCTTTGCCCCATGACGAGGTCTTGGAGAGCCTTTTGACTCAAATATTTTTTTCTTTACAATATGTAACATGCCCAAATGGTTCTTTCACACATGACAATGATTCTCTTGACTTCTAGACTCAATGAAAAACCCTAGAAGCCCTTAATGGGAGCTTGACCTAAAAATAAATTTCTCTTGAGCATGAAACCCATGCCTGAAGAACAAAAATAATACATTTATTTTTCTCTTTTCAAAAAATACATAAAAATCATGATTACATATGTCATTATGAATACCTAACCTAGTTACATATTTCAACACATACGTGAGTCCTGAAAGAATATATGTCCTCTTCGACCACTCTTCTCTTGAATGTCTGTCCCATTCTGAAAGAGTGTCAGTGACTTTCCTTTCTTGGATGACTTATCCTAAAGGAAACCACATATGCTTATCCAATCCTCCACAATTCTCTCTCCATCACGTGAAGAAGAGAATGCACATGTGATGTCCAACATCATTCCCTCTCAACCAGAGAGGACATCCCTATTCCCCCTTTTGATTAGAGAATATATCCTTGCTCCTATTCATAGAGTCTCCTTTGCTTCCTCCCAAATGTAGAGGAGATTCCACACATCCTTTCTATTTGGGAAGTCAACACCACAAGCCTTAAAACCTGTCTTTATGAGAGTACCATCTACTTGATATTCATAGCTACATGGCTCCCTCTTTCTTCTGTATCTCTTGCATCCAGCTTGCTTCCTTTCAAGGTATCATGGAGCCATCTTCTCTCTTCAATATTGTGATAGGATCTAGGCCATCTTCCTTTTTCTCATCACTTTTATCTTTGACATGAAGGCTTTGCATTGAGCCTTTCCAAACTTGAAGTTGGTCATAGCTTCCTCATGAAAGTGATATTCTTTGACCTTCAGGTTATCTTCTCGCACTGCTACCTTTAAGATGAGCATATCTTGTTTTCATAGTTTCCATGTACCATATATTTGAGCTTCCCTCAATACTCTTCATCCATACATTTGAACTTGCCTCAACTGTCATCATGAATTCCTGCAACATTCTTCCAAGTAGTAAAATAATATGTTACCAACAGAACCAACAATCAAATCGTGATGACCTTCTTGTACCATCAACATCTTCATGGTCCATCTCCATATGAATCTTCCTTCATGTATAACAGTGCTCAACGATCAAACTTGACTACCAAGCCACAACATTTTCTTGTAGATATTATACTGGATGTTAATCAATGTTGTATATTCTAGAGAAAGTCCTAATTCTTTATTCATCCTAAAGTAAGTCAAATCTTATTATTTTCAAGCATCATATATCCATATACGTAAGCATATTTTATGACCAACTTTCGTTTCTCAAGATTCGATAGATATGAATCTTATCCAAAGTTTACTTTCAACTGCATTCTTATGCTTTCATCCAATCATATAGCTATATGCTCTAAAGTGAGCCTGCAACTTGACCCATTGCATTCCTTCATCCATTTAATAGTATTGATTCCACATTACATGGAATGCATGCTACCCTTGTCATGATACCTTTTCCAAGGACCCTTCAAAATGATGGTCCTTCCAAGATCATAATGATCCACTTAAGCAATATGACAACCTCTAAAATATTGTTAGATAATGCTTGGATTAACATTATGCAAAAATAATCTATCTATATATCTAGATGATTTCTAAAAAGCAACTTAATCACGCAAACTCTAAATACACTACTATCATATGCTTATTTCTATGATATTATGAAAAACATGCTATCCTAAAGGAAAGATTAATCCTTATAAAGAACATGATAGCCAATGAGCCTTCTTCGAATTCTTCTCAGGTTCTCCTACTGCCTCGACTTTGGCACAGGAGATTAGGTCACCTACACCATGGTACCTTAAAATCATGCAACAAATTACCACTGTCTCCCTAAAGGCTCCCTTGATTAGCAGGATGTCTCTATTGGTTTCACATTGGGGAAACATGTTAAATCCACTTTCCATGGATGAGATAGTAGAGAAGATGCAATCTTGGAGCAATTCAACTTTGATGTTTGTGGACCCTTTTCTACATCCTCCACAACAAAACATAAGTACTATGTTATTTTTATCGATGATTTCTCTAGAAAATGTTGGATTTTCTTCATGCAGAATAAGTATGAATTTTTTCTCAAAATTTGTTGAATTCAAAGCATTGGTTGAGAAGGAGACGGGGAAAAAGGTGAAGGCTCTCAAGATCGATAATGGAGGTGAATCTGTTTCACATGCCTTCAAGGATTTTTGTGCCAAAGAAGGTATTCGAAGAGAGATGACAACACCCCATAACCCACAATAAAAGGAGGCAGTTGAGAGAGCAAGGGACATGTTGCATGATCAGGGGTTGCCATTACATTTATTGGTAGAATCATGCAACACTGTAGTCTACTTGCAAAACTGGAGCCCTCAAAGAATGATTGGTATGATCACACGGAGGACGGTGTCTCCGAGAGAAAGCTCGATGTGTCTCATTTTAGAATTTTGGAGCTTTAGTTTATTGCCATGTCTCCAAGGATTCAAGGAAGAACCTGAGCCTACATCAGACTTGGGTTTTTGTAGGATACACTGAAACTCAACACAATCATTAGGTGTATTTTCCTTCACTAAGGATGATAATTGTAAGGAGAGATGTCAAGTTCGATGAGGACAAGGCTATGAGATGCTCTATGGAATGAGAGTTGAATATCCCATTGGAGCAAGAGATTCTAGCTCCAAAGGAGGAGCCTAGGGATGAGCATCAGGAGGTTGTGGAGCAGCCACATGTAAAGGAGCAAACAAGAGGCAAAGTGGAGACACCCACTCAACTAAAATCTTTTGGAGAGGGGAGAAATAGAACTAGAGAAGTTGATAGATTGATACAATATGCACAAGAACATGTGGGAGATCACACATCACAATGAAGGCAGAGGAGGCCACTTGATAGGTACACTATTTACATGGCTCTCATGATAGAACTCATTGAGATAGAACCTTCTTCATTTGAGGAAACAGATTCTCAACTCGTTTGGGTTGATTCCATGGTGGAAGAATACAAATCCATCATGAAGAATAGTGTATGGGAGGTGGTGTCAAGACCAAAAGGGAAATCATTGGTTGGTTCCATATGAATATATAAAGTGAAGCATGCAGCAGATGGGAGCATTGAGAAGTACAAGGCTAGATTTGTGGCTAAATGATTCTCGTAGATAGAGGGAGTTGAATACAAGGAAACTTTTGCATCAGTTGTGGTATATTCCTCAATTAGATCCATTTTAACATTGGTTAAGAAGACGGGGTGGAAAATCCACTAGATGGATGTGAAGACTGTCTTTCTCGATGATGTTTTTGTGGAAGAAATTTATGTAGAGAAACCAAAAGAATTTGAGTCATATGATCAGGAGTCATATGTGTGCAAACTCAAGAGAGAATTGTATGGTCCCATATAGGCACCCTGAGCATGGTATACTCATATCGACATTTATCTTAGTGGATCAGGATTCACCAAAAGTGAAGCAGATGTGAACCTCTATCACATTGTGGTAGATGGTAAGTTGCTTATTCTTGTTTTGTATGTCGATGATTTAATTTTGATAGGTGATGATCAGTTGGTCCGCTCTTGCAAAGAGGATCTTACAAGGGAATTTGAGATGAAAGACATGGGCTTAATGCATTACTTCCTCAGGATGGAAGTATGGCAAGGTTATGGTAAATTGTTTGTGTCTTAGGGGAAGTACGCCTCTAAAATACTTCAGATGTTTCACATAGAGAATTGTAAGCCCATAAACACACCTCTAGCTACAAACTAGAGGAAGGAGAATGCCACTTCAGGTGAGGAGTTTGATGCTACCATTTACAAGTAGCTTGTGGGGCCCTTGCTGTATCTTGTGAACACAAGACCCGACATTTGCTATACAGTAAACTAGTTGAGTCAAGCTATGGTGAGGCATACCAAGATGTATTGGAAGGTATCAAAGCATGTGTTACAGTACCTCAGAGGCACTACCGAGTATGGATTATGGTACCAGAGGACAAAGGGATTGAAGCTCCAATGCTTCACCGACATAGATTGGGAAGGGAGTCCATTAGACAAGAAAATTACTTTAGGTACTATCTTGAGTGTTGGGTTTGCAATGATTTCCTAGTACAACAGGAAGCATAGGTTTGTGGCACTCAACGCAACAGAGGCTGAATACATGGCTGCAAGTCAAGTAGCATGTGAGGCCATATAGATGAGGAAAATACTTGTGTGTATTTTCAGTCAGGAGATGGATTCAACGATGATATATTTTGATAATCAAAGTTGTATTAAACTCTATAAGGATCTAGTATTTCATGACAGGTCAAAACACATTAATATTCAATATCATCATTTGCGAGACTGTGTGCAGAGGAGAATTTTGTTGCTACAATACATTCCAACTAAGGAGTAGGATGATGACATCTTGACAAAGGCATTATCAAGAGGTAAATTTGAATTCCATGGGTGCAAGATAGGGTTGGTGAAAAATCCCTTTATTTTTAAGAGGGAGTGTAAAAAAATGTAGCAAGAAAGGCTCAATTTGATTTTAACCTTAGTCAAATTGAGTAAATCAAATTTCCATATCAGTAGGAAAACTTGGAGATAGTAAACTAGTGTGACATGGTTATTTTCACTTAGTTAGCTCAGTAAATTTGAGTTAGAGGGCTTGGAATTTAGTTATGCATGTGTGATTGCTAAATTTTAGCAATCTAATCCAGTTATTTTCAGTTGTATTCAGTTAACTAACCTCTAACTATTGATAGAGTTAGTTGAAGGTTAATTGTGCAATGGGACAATAGTCTAACTCAAAGATTTTTCAGTTAACTGATAAATCAACCAAAAATATCTAGTGCATGAAATGAATTCAAGTTCCTCGGCTAAAGTGGAGATGACAAGGCAATGCAACATCAATTGCAGACTAGTTTTGAGTGTACAAATGTTGCATGAGTCATGAGATCAATCCTTGGGAATTACAAAATCAATTTCAAGGAAATTCCTATCTTTTAGGGGCTAATTTCCTTAGGATTTGCGCGGAAATAGGAGGCTTGGTGGGCAAATAATTGGCTGTGTGTTGGCCAAAGTTTCTCATTGAGTAGAGAAAACATTTATTCTTTTGCAGGTTGAGCTTAGATTTGGAGCTAGCAATTGTATTACTTTCTTTATTCAACTGATTAATGCAAAGAATCTTGAGGGGTTTTTCCTTGTTGGGTTCCCCTAGAAATCATTGTGTATTTGGGGCTTTTTCTATTGCATGTCTATGCATGTTGTTATCAATTGTGGTTTTCATTCCGCAGATCAGTGGAGTAGAATTGTGTCTCTTGTTTTTCAGTTTGAAATCTTGAGCAGTTGCAATTTCTATCAAATTTCTACATGTTTTGGCACCATTGTCGAGGATAAGTCCTCTTTGGCCCAAAGTAGACTAACTTTGAGTTTCACATTTTGGATTTTTATATTTAAATTCCTATTCAAGTAACGACTCAACTTGATTCATTTTTGAAAGAGTTTCTACTAGGAGAAACATAGGTTACTTGGTTAGCCCCACTCTTGACCCTGAAAAGGTCTTTAGAGTGAGATTAAAAAAACTCTCTTCTCGTAGACTTCTTGCTAATCTTGGGTAGGAGGCTATTTTTTATATCCATTTGCTTTTTCAAGGCCAGGTTGGGCAAGACATCATGGATGACTTCTTTCTCCCTTGTAACTTTGCTAACATTAATGGCTATTCGAATAATATTCTGCATAAAGCCATCGAGAAGTTGCCTTCATTCCAAGGTAACAATGCCATTAGCACCAAGACTCACCTTAGGAACTTCAACCTTTGTGTGAGAAAGTGATGTAATAATTTTAACCATGAGGATGTTAAGATGAGACATTTTGTCCTCTCTTTAGATGAGGGTGCTCTTGATTGGTTCACAAAGTTTCCTGCTAACTCTTTTGATTCTTTGAGGTTTGTCATTAATGCCTTTAATGAGAAGTATGGAGATAAAAACTAAGAAAGACATTTTCTGAATGTCATTAGCCATATTAAGAAGAATAAGGATGAGATAGTGGAAGAACTTAACAAGAGATTTAATGATATTGTGAAGAGTTTGCCTCAAGATGTTAAACCTCCTAAAAATTCTCTTTTGATTTATTATGTTGATGCATATGGAGTTGATACTTCTTATGAGCTAAGGTGCACTAAGTCGAATGATTTAAAAGTTACTCAAACTTTGGTTGAAAATTTGGAGAAAGGTAGAATTGCGCCTGGGAAGTCATATATTTCAGGATTTGATAGGGGTCCATGAAACTCATGAGAATCTAAGGGAAAATAAGTTAAAGAGTTGGATCATGACCCCATCAAGGAATTGACACAAATGATTAAGGATATGAATAAACCAAGCAAAAATAATAAATATCATGGAAGAAAAACATGCCAAGGAAATAAGTCCCATGCAAAATAGGTTGGTGGAAATGGAAAGATCACAAGTATAGAAGTTCTAGCCTAGGCCAAATGATAGATGGCATAAGAATAAGAGCCCTTCACAAGATCATAGGCCTCCCAACCCATTGGAGACTACCAATATGGTGGCTCAAGTTCCGCCTTATTGTAGACCTTGTGATGAATTTCATGAGGAGTCCACTTGTCCCATTATGAGAAGGATAATTGAAAGTAGCATGGATAGAAAGGACGTTGGGGAACAAGAAATCAAATTAACATGTTCTCCATGGGGAATCAAGACAAAAATATTGGGAGAAATCAGATGATTAATTACATGATTGTTCATAATGATGATAAAGTTACCAAGATTTTTTGGGAAAAACCTACAACTAGACAGATTCTTTCTATGGAAAAATAGAAAGGAATGACTTATTAGAGGAGGTGTTTTATGGATAAATTTCTTCTGCTTATAGTGAAATCTCCCTAGACCTAGTGGCTTGATCTAGAAACAACCGAGAAAAAATTGCTATTCTTTCCTTAGAGAAGTTTGAAATATGAAAGAAAGACTTACTTGGGAACCAATGCAAGCTGTCTCCTTCTCCCCACTTGCAAGCTTTAGATCTAACTCCAAATTCTATAATTGGAACTTGCAAAACATCCAAAACAAGCAAGAGAACCAAATTATACAAATAACATATAAAAAAAACTATAAACAAGAAGAAAAGGATTCATTGTTGTACACATGCATAAATGAGACATAATGTATAGGAAAACAAGGCATTTTTGTACTAATAAAATAGGAGAAGATTACAACCTTTGTAGGCCTTGACCTTGTAGATATCTCCTAGTTATCTTTTCCTTCCTTTGCCACAATAGCAAGCCTTAGTTACACCTCAAGTACATGGATGGATTATGGACCTCTAGACACAAATGAGTAGCATGAAGGCATAACTAAGAGTCTCCAAAATCTAACCTAGTCCCAATAGCAGGTAATGCATTTATAGGAGAAATGAGGAGATTGTAAATCCTTTGAACCAAGGTAATATCCACCTTAGAAGGGGATAATCTCCATGGGATAAGTGATAAGATGTAATTTGTAGGAATGTAAGGACATATTTAATAGAGAATGGAAACTTCTGCAATAGAAACCTCTAGAAACAGAACCTTCGAAATTATATTTAATTTTTGCCTCATTTCAAGGGTCATCGCACTTGAAGTGAAAGCAATCTTCACTGACCAACACTTTTCCCTTTGATGTAACCTACGCCATCACACTGTCTGAACTATGAAAGTGCGATGAGGACTTAAATTAGGGTTGTTAGCCAATATAATACAAAATTCTTGGAACTTTTGGATAGGGGATGCTTTTGTCTTTATAGGTGATGATCGCAAAGTGTGAATGGATGATGATTGATCCAGGTTTAAGGTCATTTGGTTGAATGTGAAAACATGGTTTGTAACAGATTCCCCCCTAAAGTACAAAGTCATAAGCAGTGGTTGAGGACTGAAGTGCTTTACCATGTGAAAATTTTGAATTGAGAATAGATTGGCTGAGATCATCAATTGTCTGTTATAATACATTATCATCATGATATCATTGTTGAGGTAGGTATAACCATACTCAAAATATAAGCCATTTTACATTTACAATTATTAAAGTCACATCTACCAATGACATATTGTGGACCCATGCTTGGATGAATTTTATATGACCATAGGCATCATACTTTGTAGATCTTGTATGAATCCTGAAATCGTAGTCCATATGGATGAAACTAGATTTGGGGTCTTCTACCTCGTCACTTGATAGTACGATTCTAACCATGTGAGATGTGTTGAAATCAAACATGGTAGACACCATCAAATTACCGACCAATGATGAAAGTTTTCAACAAATGAGAGAGGAACTACCAATAATGATAATGACCCTCAAGGTACTTAAGCACAATTTATGAGGTGCAAATGAATGAGTTGAAGTCAAACACCACATAGAATCTTCCGGTCGAAGGCCAATGATAAGAACCTACCACCAAAAGCAAGGAAACTTGCCATTAAGGTATGCAAGCTCCAAGACACTGAAGGGAGTTTCTAAGTCAACTTCTTGGATAATGTGTTGATGTCGACAAGAAGAAACTCATCGCAGGAGGGCCTTGATGTATCCTTCATCAACGACCTAAAAAAGGAACAAATATTTGAGAAAAAATGTTGATGATTAAGAGTTGGTTTAGGGTTGACAAACATGAAAGAAGGATTAAGGTGTATGCTAGGATCTGTCCATTAACAGGTAAAGACTCTCTTTTCCCTACTAAGTCTTGTAACATGAAAGTCGATGGACCTATGATTTCAACAATTTGGAATGGTCCAAGCCACATCCGTTGGAATTTAGTATGCTTGCCTTTCTCTTCATGGGCTTTATCCCATTTCAATACTAAGTCTCCAAGTTGTAGCATATGTCAACTGAGGGTGGAATTCTATTGAACATATCGACAACACTTTATGGAGTTGGAAACATTGAATCGAAGACCCATCATGAAGGCTTTCATTAAGGTGTGATCAACAGAGAGGCAAGAGGATTCCCCAACCCAAAATAGTCACCGAGGTGAGAGAGTGTCATGTTCAAGAGTGACTCACTACCATAAATAGGTTTTATGCCTTGTTTCCCTAATTTCCCAACCATTTATGGCAAGTACCTATTTATTTTTTAACAAGATTGAGGAGGATAACATATACTTGGCCTATAAGTTCACCCTTTAGATGAATCCTTCTGATTATTTTTAACGAACCCTAAGAATGAGTGGTTTGGTCTCGTCATGCTTGACAATTCCTATATTGTTTATGTTATACGAGTCCAATGAAGGGTTGACTCAACTTATTTTTCATATTTAGAGAGTTTAAAAAAGAGATGAAAAAGAAAAATCAAAGAGGTTCATTTTCGTAAATTTAGACCCTTGGGCCTGAAAATGCATAAAACGATACCCAAGAGAACCTTTTAGCTATGTTTTACAAAAGTATTATTTTTTCATAAATAGTCCATCCAGTCTGGAAAAGGGTTAAACTTATATTGGTTATATGTATTTTCATTTACTTTAATGAGTTCGAAAGATATAAGTGCTCGATAATATTTTCATATTTTGGGAGTCTGAAAAGAGCTTAAAGAGGAATACTCCTGGAGGAATGAGTGGTATAAAGGGTAAGAATTGGTTTTGGTCATGATGGAATGATCAAAACATGCAGAGGTCAAGAGGCAGGCTAATAACACCACTCATCGTAATGGTTCCTTATGAAAGGGTAAAAACACCAAGTGAGAGCGATTTATCAGCCAAGAAAATGGTGACGATGGAATGAGAAAACCAAGGCTCATATTACAAAAACAGGTTGATAAAAATAGAAATCACAAGAATAGGTTTCATTTTTAAACAAGAGGACCATGTGAGGATGAAATGAAGTTGTCATAATATATATCTATATATATATATATATATATATATATATATATATATATATATAATATATATATATATATATATAATATATATATATATATAATATATATATAATGTTCATAGCGTTGTTTCGTGTTTTTGCGAGCTTGAAACATAGAAGAAACTATGCTCAAGGTGACCACTTTCATTTTTTAATGAGCTTGACACAATAAAAGAACTCTTCTCATAGAACCTTGTTTCATTTTTTAACGAGGTTGAAAAAATAAAAGAACCATCATCATAAGTTTACTTTGATCACAGCCCCCAATTAGCCAAGACTTTGAAGAGGTTATCATCAGATGGGAGAGAAATGCTTTGGAAGGGATGCATATCAAGGGATACAATGGAAAGATTAGGCTCAAAGCTCCAAGATTTTGGGTAACAGAGAAAAGTTGAGGGGAACCCAAAACTTTCCAAGCAATCGGTGATAGGATGCTAACAAAAGCATCCTTGTCAATAACAATGCGATATATGTCCTTATCACAAGAATTCACCATGATTTGGAAGGGCATGTAAGAAGGGAGATAGGGTTTTGTCAATTTATTCCAATCAAAACAAATGGCTTGATTACAATATGAAGTTATTCACTCTCTAAGGAGAGAGTGGAATTGACAACTTCACTCTTGAAAGGAAGAGAATGATCAATAGAGGGTGGAATCGAGTCAACCACTTTCTCAACCAATGGTTGGTTGAAATGGACTCATGGGATTCACGTTCAAAGAGAGTGGGATTGATTGTACTCGATTCAATCTCTTCATCAACTAATGGAGGATTGGGGGAAAGCTTTCGGTATACTATTGGAAGTTGCTGCTAAGAAGTAGTAAGGTTTTCCAATACTTTGGATGCTTCATCCATAGAAGATAAAAGGTGAATTTGATGATTCCCTTCACACAACCTACACGGAAAGTTAAATTTTCCCTTCTTCCCAGGAACCTTATTATCATTAGTTGATGGTTTGTCACCAACATGATCTCCATAGGCTGACGACAAGGGCTAATGTGAGCCTGTGGACCACACTTCTAATACTTGGGGAATTCCAGGGAAATCTCTAAGAAGGTGGTTACCCTTATAAAGCTTGCAAGGGAATTTAACTTTATGGGGCTTGTTGGAAGGTTTCTTAACATTATCTACATTCGTAGCAATGGTTTCTTAGTTTTCTCCTTGCTTATTTGGATTCTTCTTCTTCGTCCTTTTCTTCTTCTTCTTAGCATCATACTTACTAGCATCAATACTTTCATCAGACGAGGAAGAAGAAAGGGATGAAGGGAAATTGGGAGAAGAAGGCAAAGGCTCATCTTGAGGATCAATGTGAGGTTTATATTGTTTAGGTGGAGGAATCAGTTGTGAAGCAGTTTGAACATTCAGAACCAAAGAGGTTGAAAATAACTAAACAGGTCAACTTATGGTAAATTCGAGAAGGAGAAATGTAGCCATATAGGGAGCACCAATATTTCCAAAAAAGGGAAAAGGACCATGATTCCCATCAGAGGGGTTTCCTTGACTGGAAGACTCTGGAACTGTTGCCCTCAAACTTAACCTAAGGTCTACTAAGGAGTAGAAAGTGATTTAGTTAATTGACTTTGAAAAATAAAAATGCAAATAGAAATAAAGAGGGGTAACTAGGCGTATAGGGATTACCAAGTCACTGTGAACTGTAATATATGGTTAAGTACATGTAGGTAATCACTTGGAATGTTGTGTTTGGTGTATCACAATTAACAAGGTGTCCAACTCAGTTACGTATGGTAGGTTTGCAACCTAGTGGGGACTTCCAAAATATACTCGAAGGTACGTGGAAGCGCAGTCCATAGTAGTGATGTCTAATGCATAACCATACGATGGGAGTGTTCTGATATATTCATTGTACATGAAGCATCATCCTATATACCAAAAGGTACGTGGATAAATTTTTTGATATACTCCGATGTACGTTGAAAACCAACCATCCTCGGGATGTAACGCTGACAAGTAACGACAACTCCGACATTTAATGACGCCAGAACACGTCTTCTAGGTTAGACCACCAAATGTGTTGTTAATGTTCTAAATGCTCCTTAGGTTAATTGATAAATTTTAATGTTGATCTTGATTAAGGTTTTGGTTTCAAGGCTCGAAATGAATTCACCTAAACTCCTAGAAAGCAACTAGCATGAGAAAATGAACTCTTTTCATTAAATGGAGATCTATCTAAAGAAGGGAAGAAGTTTCAAACAATGATGCAGAAAACAAGAACTTCCAAACAAGATCTTCAACTTTCACTATTCCAATGCAAATATTCGAAGTCCTAATGCATGAAGAAATATTTTTTTTTTTTCAATTTTCAGTGCAAGAAAAAATGAAATATGACTAGATTATTGAATAAAAAACATTCACACAGATCATAATTGTAATATGAAAATCTTTTAACAAATCAATAACCAAACTAAATGATTGGAAAACTTAATTGAAAAGAAGAAACAAAAATGAAATAAACTCTTACCAAAGGGAAATCAAACTCAATTCCAAACAAATTGTTGGCTTTACAAAGACCTTGCACATACTAGAGACTCAATAAGACACCACAAACAAAACAGAATTCAAAGCAAGGCAAGGAAATGATTTTTTTTTTTCACTTACCAGGGTCATTGCAGTTGATATATAGCAACCAATGCGATTCATTGCACTTACAGAGAGAGACAAGTGTGCTAGGACACTTTGTCTCAGCACATAAAGTGTGCTAGGCCAAATTTTTTTAAAACACGCAAAACTAAACCTAACCAAGATCGAAATTATGCTTTCCTAGGTCTAATAAATCTTTGAACAAGTAAAAAATAGTCATTTTTCAGAGGTCCTAAAAGGCTAGACAAAAGAAACCACTAAAGGACATCCTGCTCCCTAGTATGGTTGCCAAGTTGTTTTATGGATAAATTCCTTTTGCAGATAGAAGCAATCTCCCTAGAACTAGTAGCTTTATCTAGAAACAACCAAGACAAAATTGTTATGCTTTCCTTAGAGAAGTTTGAAATATGGAAGAAAAACTTACTTGGGAACCGATCCAAGATATGTCATCTTCCCTGCTTGCAAGCTTTAGCTCCAACACCAAATGATAAAATTGGAACCTACAAATCATCTAAAATAAGCAAGAGAACCAAAACATACAAATAGCATATACAAACAAATTTAAACAAGAATCTAAGGATTTATTTTTCTACACATTCTTGAATGAGACATAATGTATAGGAAAACAAGGCATTTTTTTATTAATAAAAGTAGGATAAGGTTACAACCTTTGTAGGCCTTGACCTTGTAGATCTCTCCCAACTATCTTGTCCTTCCTTTGCCACAAAATCAAGTCTTCAATTACATGTCAGGGACATTTACAGATTATGGACCTCTAGACACAAATGAGCAGCATGAGGGCATAACTAAGAGTCTCCAAAATCCAACCCAGACTCAATAGCAAGTAATGCATTAATAGGAGAAATGAGGAGGTTGTAGATCCATTAGACTAGCGTAAGATACACTTTATAAGGGGATAAGTGATAAGACCTCATTCATAGGAATTCAAGGACACATTTAACAGAGAATGGAAACTTCCACAATAGAAACCTCTAGAAGTGGAAGCTTTGAAATTATATTTATTTTTTTCCTCATTTCAAGGGTTATCGCACTTGAAGTGAAAGAAATTTGCAATGACCAACACTTTTCCCTTTGATTACCTACGTCATCACACTATTTGAACTAGGAATGTGCACTGACCCTTATAATGTAATGTAAAATTCTTGGAACTTCTAGAAAGGGTATGCGTTTTTCTTTATAAGGGGTGATTGTAAAGCGTGAATAGATGATGATTGATCCAGGTTTAAGGTCATTCAATTGAATGTGACAAAATGGCCTGTAATAGGAGGAATGATCAGAATCAAAGTAATCCCAGAAATTCCCCCCCCTACTACTTTAGATTTGGATTTTGACTTAGGGGATTGGATTAGCCATGAAAATGCCTTGATTTCAGTATCTGAGTTATTAAATATTCCATCTTAGATGTAAAAGTTGTTAGAATCCATAGAATTATTTCAAGGAGAAGTGGACGAAAGAATATCTAAGAGTGTTCAAGAAGATGCTCTAATAATTTTGCAAAATATGGATAGGAGTATAGGAAATGAATATAATCAACCTTTCTTTATTTCCTTTCTTGTGAATGATCACCTGTTACACAATTGCATGCTTGAGTTAGGGGCTTTAGCTAATGTCATGACCAAGAAGGTCATGAGACAACTTAATTTTAGGATGTTGAGACCTTATCATAACATTTGTGCTATGGATTCTCAACAAATTGAGGTAAATGGATTGATCAAAGGTTTACAAGTACATTTAGCGACATATCCTGATATTATGATCATTATGGACATTGTTGTGATAGATGTTTTTGATGCATGGGGCATGCTCCTATCTCATAAATGGGATGAAAATATTGGAGGGAGTATTCATATGGACTTATCTTATGCTAGCATTCCTATGGAAGGTAAGACCTTGTGTTGAAAATGTAACTATCTTTGGTCTTCACAATTGTTGTTGTACTCATTTCAATATGTATCCTATGTAACAAAAAATAAATAAAAGAAAAACTTATTATTATTGATGGTCTTCTAGGTAAAAGCATGTTCTTCATGCTTATAGGGTTTGTTAGGTCTTAGGACTTATTGTCTTGAGTAAAAGGAGTCAACATCATGTTTATAAGACCCTTTTGAGCAAATTGTAATTATAAAAATAATTATTTTTTAGTCTAGAAAGTCCTAGAAGCTCCTAAAGTACAAGTCAGCCCTAGGAACATAAATTCGGCCTAAATGAGGAACCCGACCTCTTGAGAAGGCTATGTAAAGAAGCAGATCAACCTCATTTAGCACATACTCACTCTACAAGTTTGATATCAAAAGAAGAAGTTTGATCTATAGTTGTGAAGAGTAGAAAGGAGAGCGAAGACCAAGGAAGGGAAGGAATTTTTGGGCTCTATCTCTCTCACACATGCAAAATGCTAGGGTTTCTAGGATATAAGAAGAGATCGAAGTTTCAAGTCCATGTTGTTGGAGAACGAAGTGCAAGATCTTGTAGCTGGAAGAGAGAATACTTTGTCTAGACCTGGTTGACCTTGGGAACAATTTTCTTGCTCTAGGAAGGTCTTAAGAGGAGTTTGAATTAGGGTTTCTAAGGAACTTGCAAGGCTGAAATTGCAAGATCAAAGTTGCCAGACGAGTTGCAGTATTGAAGGTGGCAGGTCGAAGTTACAATATTGAAGTTGGTTGGTGCAGAATCAAGGAAGGGCTTGAGGATGGATTGACTTGGTACTAGGATATGAACTTGATCTATGGTTTGGGTCTTTGTATCTCATTTTAAGAAGATTCTATGAAGAGAAGAGTTTCCAGGTTTTCTCCTTGGAGGGGATTTTACCTGGCTGAGAGCCTAATATCTATGTCCCTTATTGTTGTTGTTATTGTTCTTGATATTGTTTGATGAAAAGATCTAACTAAAGAACTAAATAAGCTAAATAAGATTCACAAGAAAATATCAAGGTTAAGGAAAATAAGATTTAATAGTTGCCACTTTACATTTTCCAACATGGTATCAGAGCTAACATGAACAAGGACGACAACTGAAAGGAGACTAGTTGCTTGTTAAGGGGAAGGAAAAAAAAAGAATCTCTTCAAGAAGAAATTAATTGTTAAAAGGGATCATTTGAGAAAGGACTCAAGGAAGAAGGTTTTCTAAATTAAAATAGATTGAGTCTACATCAAGCTCACATCAAAGGAAGACCCGAGGGAAAGACTTCAAGAAAAGTGTAGATATTTCTTCAAATAAGATCTATTTGGAAGGCAAATTTGAAGAAGGCATCAAGGATCTTGGAAGATGTTGGAAGAATCTTAGGAAAAAATTTTGAAAGACATTGTTGAATACTCTTCAAGGATCTTGAAGGCATAAAGAGGGTTGAAGACATCATCAAGGATAATCTTGGTCATCAATTAAGTATCATATTATTACATCATGTATGAATATTCAAGTCATATGGGTCGTTTCTGTAAGGAAAGTAATAAGCTCGTTGGGGAATCAAACTATCTAGCATGGAATAAAAGAATTGACTTGATACTCACATAACAAGAAGTAGTGGAATATGTTACTGGGTAAATTACTAAAACAAGCAAGGACAAGATACAAGAACTAGAAAATTACAAGAAAGGAGAAGTAGGGGCTCAAAGGATCATAATTGAATAAATTAAGGATTCCCTGGTTCCATTTATTGCAAACTTGAAAACTTCAAAGGCTATGTATGAGAAGCTAGTGAATTTGTACTTTGTAAGTACAACAAGACAAAATATGTCTTTGTGGAAGGACATGGCATCCTTTCTCGTGAGAGTCTCTCAATTAAGATACCATTTGCAAGGACTTGGGGAACTAATTAATGACTATAAAGTAACCATCTATGTACTAAATGAAATGCCACCAGAATGGAGCATCTTTGTAACAAGCATCTACTCTAAGAAGGATTCAACTCCCTTTGATTAGTTGTGGGCTCAGTGCATATTGGAAGAATCAGGGATCAAAGTAAAGGACAATATTAGATCAGATGAGAAATCTTAATCCTTTCCACCCCTAGTCAAGAAGTTGAAGAAGGGAAAGTTTGGTAAGTCGAAGAAGAAAGGCATGTCCAAGGTTCAATGCTTCAAGTACAATGAGTTTGGACACTTTAAGAGGGGCTTTCAAAACCAAGAAAACAACAAGAGAAAGGAAAGGAGTGAAGCTCATGTAGCTGAAGCAGTGGGATAACCTGAGAAGAAGTCGAATAAGAAAGAAGTGAAAGACCTTTACTATTAAATAAGGCACTTTTTTTGGTAGGTTCTGTATATGAAATGTTCTTTCCTTCATATAGTAAGATTATAGCATTATAGAGAGAAGCATATGATAGTAGCAAGTCTAGAATTTACATGATTAAGTTGCTTTGTAGAGATAATCTAAATAGATGAATAAATAGACCATTTTTGCATAATGTTCATCCAGGTATTATCTAACATTTTCTTAGAAGTTGTCCTCCTAATTAGTTGAATCATCTTGATTAGGAGGGACCATCATTTTGGAAGGTCCTTTAGAAAAACATCACGACAAGGTTAGTAGACAGTCCATGTAATATTGAATCAATATTGTTAAAGGGATGAAGGATTTCAACGGGTCAAGTTGTAGACTCACTTTAGAGCAGATAGCTAGATGATATTAAATTTTCATATTGTTCTATGTTGTATCAAGTACTTTAGCCCAATTTAAGGTTTCAATTAGAAATATTTCCAATAAAAATTAGTATTTCTAATCATCAACATTAATTAAAGATAGAACAATAAATGCAATGGCAAAGGAGACAATCAACACATCAACAAGAGATACCAGGTTTTGTCAAAGACCAGGGAAAAAACCCCACAAGTGGGATAACCCTTTGAAATTATTCTTCTATTAGATTGTCATAAAATGTTTAGGAGAGAGTACACTGAGCCCAATACAATATCATCTAGCAAAACAACCCAATAATATTCAGAAATATGTTTCCAACAACAAAATATATCAGAGACAACTTTTCTTGTCTGCGGTTAACTTCAGTCAACAATCAAATCTTAGTCAAACTTCTCGGCTGCATGGAGGAGGAATTGTGCAAGAAATTGAAGGCTTCTAGTCGCTCTCTTGAGAATACAAGCCAACAACTGTGGCCTAATTTTTCCTATAACAAGCCAGCGATTGTAACCCAAAAACCCAAAACAGATGTGAGCCTCGGACACTGTAATTTCAGACTTTTGCGAACTTATTTTGTCATCCCAGCCTCAAAACTATGCAAACCAATCAATGAAGAAGAGAAGAAGAAGATGATTGGTGATTTAAAAATGAGCTTGAGCTCACTGGTATTTATAAGCTTCCATGGATGTCCAATTTTCTTTAGGGCCAACCTGTCAAAATGTGCATATGTGGGATTTTCTTCATAAGTACACTTTCCCTTGTCCAAGTTTGATGATCTTTAGGTCGATTTTGGTCCTCTTGAAAAGAGGAATTCAATGAAATAATCATATCCATTAAATTAGCATTCCAAAGTGGAATTTAACCCTAGTTTCATAATTTAACAGTCCCTCTCAACTAGGGATAATTCCACTTGTCAATATTTGACTGTTGATCAACATGTCATCCTGTCATCATATCATGTCCCATCTCTACTCAACTCTATCTGCTGAAACATTATCAAATCTAAATACGAAGAATCATCAGGGAGCTAAAGGTACCACCTTTTATATCGTTGAAGATAATATCTCAATTTCATACCACATAGGGGAGTACATCTCAATCTTGAATCTCACAGGGGAGCTAGATATCTCCGACCCCATATCGAGCAATAGGTGATATAGGGGAACACATCCCAAACCATCATATTTCCTACCGATATTCCCAACAATGACACTCAATATTCATGCAATAGAACACCTACATTATAATCTGAGCTTGGGCTAAATACCCAACATACCAAAAGGTAAGGATCAAATGCCCCAAGCCTCCTCAATCTGTTGGCTGGATGGGGAGGGACAATCCCAACAAGCCCGACTTGTGGGTATGATGTCAACTGGGTGTACTCCGTAAAGACCAATATAGGGGAGAAACATCTCCAACCTAGATAGGGATGATACCCTATTTTCCAGAGATCCCTCAACCCTAGGAGCCCTCCATCTCAATTCTTCACCGTGGGAGCTCAAACAGGGGGGATGAGTTGGCTTAGTCCTCGATTAGCGATGCCCATTATAAAGAAGGGTCACATCCATCCCTCTAAGCTTCTCTCTAAAGACCAAGAACTTCCCTTTTGGAAAATCCATAGTGGGAATATATGCAATCTTCTCATTTATCGATATGTGATGGAGTCTAACGGCTCCTCTTTGCACCATGTCTCGAATGAAGTGATATTGGATCTCTATGTGCTTGGGCTTGCCATGAAATATGATATTATTTTCCAAACGATTCCCACTCTTGTTGTGGCACTATATCACTATAGTGTCTAGGATTTGCTCAAATAGCTCTCCAAAGAACTTCCTCAACCAAACTGATTTGTAGCTAGCCATGCTAGTGGAAATATATTTTGCCTCAGCGATACTCAATGCTACAGACTTATGATTCCTTATCATCCAAGATATCATGGTAGATCCAAGGCTAAAACAACATCTAGACACACTATTCCTGTCACAATCTTTCCTGCCCAATCAGTATCGGTGTATCCATGAAGTCGAACATCTCCGACAGAATATCTCAGTCCAAGTGTGATCATCCCATGCAAATTTCTCAAAATATGTTTGGCATAAATCCAACGTGCATGGAGAGGTTCATAAATGAAATTACTAATGTATTCATTTCATATCATATGTCTAGATGGGTGTTCACTAATAACATTAGATCCACAATCAACTGTCTATACTCGAATCGATTCGCCAAATCGGGTCCTACGGTTTCTGCACATAAATTCTTGAAATTCATTTCCATCGGTGTGGGTAGTGACTTGCATTCTGTCATTCCAAATATTTCCAAAAACTTCATAACATACTTTTCTTTATGAAAGGAAAATCTCACCGAGCCTTTGCCACACCTCAAGGCCTAGAAATAAATGCATGAGTCCAAGGTCCTTCATCTTGAATTCAAACGCTATCTCCCTCTTACACTCGATCATCAGGGGATCACTACCCATTAAGAATAAATCGTCAACATATAAAACCAAAATCAACAACATACCTCGGACTACCTTGAAGTAGAGGTTGGGATCGACATTGCTTCTTGTGAATCCTAACTTCACCAAATAATTGTCTATGCAAGCGTACCATGCTCTGGGGGATTGCTTCAAACTATACAATGCCTTCTTCAACCTATAAACATGTGTCTTTCGATCCTCTACTTAAAATCCCTGTGTCTTCTCAACGTACACTTATTCTTGTAACATGCCATAGAGGAATGCAACCTTCACGTCCATTTGGAGAAGGGTCCATCCTTGACTTGCGACAAGGGAAACTATTGAACGAATGTTTATATATTGAGCCACAGGTGCAAATATATCATCATAATCTTCTCCCTATTTTTGGGAGAACCCTTGAGACACAAACCTTGCCTTATATTTCTCAATCATACCATCAACTCCGTGCTTGATCTTGAATAGCCACTTTGAAGTCACCACGGATTTCCCCTTCAGTCTCAGCACAACATCCCATATGTCATTCTTCATAATTGATTCATATTCTTTGGTCATATCATCTTTCCAAACTTGTTCTTTTATGACTTCTTTGAATGTGGGAGGTTTGTCTTGGATCATAGTGCTCATGGTTGCAACATATCCCTGCTACTTGCATGGTTTCTTCCTTTCTCTAAATTATATTTGAACGGGAGGTCATCTCTCATCATCCTGTAATGTGTCTCGAAGCCAAAGTGGCCTCTTCCTCGTGGGAGGATCACATGGAGGAGGATTTAAGGGATCCATGGGATCATCGACAATATCTGTCTAAGATTTGGGTACGGAAGGACCATCTAAAATATCCATATCATCATTCTTCTTAGGAGTAGGAGGTGAAGGAAGGTCCCTTTCTTTTCCAAGGGCGACATCTTCATCAAATGTAACATCCTTGCTAATTTCAACCTTCCTTTTACTGGTAATATATATTCTAAATGCTTTAGAATTTTCACAATATCCAACAAACGTACATTTTCCTCCAGTGGCCTCCAACTTGTTTCTTTTGTCCTTTGGCACATGAAAGTATACAGGGCAGCCAAATATACGGAGATGACCAACATCGGGCTTGACACTTGTGAATACTTCTTTAGGTATTTTTTTGTCCAGTGCCTGATGAGATACTATTGAAGCCTCGAAAATCGTTTCTTCGACATGGGGGAAAAACACCCGGTCTGGACCTTGGTTGCCTCCTCCTTTTCCATTTGGAGTAGTGGCTTTGATTGGGGATAATGGGACCAGTTTCCGAATCTATTTAATGATTGTGCTAATGGGGTGATATGCGATGTTTTGAATTAATATCTGAGCTAAAATTAATCTAATCTAAACTAACAATCACATGCATTTTATCCTAATTTAAACAATATCTAATTACAACTATGCCCAAGATTAAATTGATGTATGCGATCTACAATAATGTCTAAAAGCAATTGATAATAAAGATCATTCAATTGCGATGAGAAATGAATCCATTTTAACAATAATCGTTTCGAATAAAAATTTAGCCGAAATGATTGTGAAAGATATATCACATAAGGAATTATCCATATATTCAACATAAAATATAGATCATCATCATATGGAAGTGCAATAATGACAATCAAGATTCAGACTTTCATACATAATCAATTCAAAAAGAAATCATTGCTTAATACATAAGTAAAAAGGATTACGAGATAGAAGTACCATTTATAATACGTCCTACTCATGTGTTTCAGCAATATTGATCTATCCTTAGTCCATTCAACAACATCTAAGAGTACAAAAGTGCAATTTCAGTAGAAGATGCTAAATCAGATAAAAATAAATCATGTTCCATTAATTTCACTAGAACTTCCTCAAAGGGATAGAAGGGCATGTTTTGAAGATTGTTTCTGATAAAATTTCTAGACCCTTCTCTAAATGCATGAGAGGGGTTTAAATACTTAAACTATAAAACTAAAAATAGATTATTACAAAAATAGTTGAGGAGGTTTAAACGACTTGCCTCAAATTATGCAAAAATAAAATCAAAATAGAAATAAACATGGTGACTAACTATCCTGCATTTGATCCTTTAGATCGCAAATGTCCATCATGGGCTTGAGCTGTGTTGGTTGACCGACTTCATCTTTCAGCTGTTCAGCAAATAGACATCAGTCAGTGCTGGCGCCACTTTCTCCATAGAAGTGGATAGGCATCGCAGGGTCATCCATTAACTGTGAGGTTTTACCAAATGTTTCCAATATGATTCCCAGTTTAACCTGGTCCTTTGCCTTATCACTTCTGCTTTTTTTTCTGTTTCCTATTTCCATTGTAGTTCAAGCTGTTTTGCATTAGGAAGAAAACCAGGAATGGACTCTACCACAAGGTTGGCACTATGTAAATTTTCATTGACATTTTCTATGACACTATTTGATGCTGCTGCCGCGTCTGTTGTTGCCTTTTCTGCATCTTTAAGCCAAGAATCCCAGCTCGCAAATAGGATTTCTTTATGAAACTCTTCTAGTTTAGGCAAGTCAGCTTTTCTCCCGTCTTCTATATTCTTCAGGTGATGAAATCAGAGATCTTTTTAAAGATCTCATCATATTCAAGTGTCATCTCCATGACTGGACTTGTCAATTTGTCGCTTGCTTCGCAATAAGATTTCCATTGCGAAATCTTCCGGCACAATAATTCTTTCTGGTGCATCAACTAAGAGTTAAGACCGAGTACTTCGGTAACAAACTGTTCAATTTTTGGATCATCTTTGTGTAGATTATTTATTGCCTGTATTTGTGCTTCCTTCTCGACTAAGCTGGTTTGATGTTCTATTTGCATCTACTCAAATTCCTGTTGTATCTTAGCTAACTGTATCTTTGCTTGCTGGTTAGATTTTGCTTGATGATGAGCCCCATAATTGGGTAACTTATTGGGTTCATTTTGCTTAACTGTTCTTCGTTAATCAACCATTTTTCATAGTTTACGCATGTTTTTTGAGTATGTTTATGTTAGTTGAACGAATGAGGATAGTCACTTGACCAAGAAGGCTAACACATTGTTAATGAAGATTTTTGGACAAATTTTGGACCAAGGGCAAGCAATTATGAGCCAGATGACAGCCAAGCATGAAGGAACAAGGGTGAGTATTCGTAGGAAGGGTGTTTCCTGCATTAAAAGGACCTTCCTCGAAATCTCCACCTTCATCTCAGAGTTTAGTAGGCCACCGAAAAGGATTCCCAAGGGCAGCCGAGCAATCTTGTGTAAAGTGGCTGATCACTGGCAGTTTGAGCAACCGAGCCCCTTGAGTTAAGGAGGGATGTTGGCGACCCTCGTAGTGCATAAATAGGAAGGCTTCTAGCCTTCGTAGGTTACTTTTTGAACTATTGTATTTTGCACTATAGTGTTGTTATTTTCTCAGCTCATTTTGTAGCTACTGTTGTACAACTTTCTTTGTGACATGGTTATTTTTGAGTAATGGAAAGCGACTTTACTTGGCATCAGTTATGATTTTTTCTTAGGAGCGTGTAGCTCTTGGGGTTGGGCCCAACCCAAGTGCCAAGGCTTCCTTTGTGTACTGTTATTTGTTTTTAGTATCTTTGCAAAATAATTTCTGTTAAGTAGATTAGAATCTTGCTTGGTTACCTAGGTCATTTTTGATGATTAAAAAGGATTTTCATGTTTAGATTGATTTGATAGGTTAATAACAGAGAAGATCTTCAGAAAAAGGCCATCAAGCACCTCTGATCTCACCTCTCCCTCAGTGAGACCATGAGCTGGGACCAAGGTGACCTTGCTGCCACCAAAAGCATTGTCTTTGCTCCATCATGCAATTATTAGTGTTAGATTCTTATTTGCAGAAGTTGATACCAGTTGTGGTTACATGCTTAGGTTCATGATTTCTTAGTTGCATAGTTATTTCACATGATTTCGTTGCAAATAAACTTCTGTTCATTTTCTTTGCTGTTATCTAAGTCAGATTAGGTTAAAGTAACTAGGTCCTTGATTTTCCGAGTCTTTGTTTGTTCAGTTCGAAAAATAATTTGCAGAGAACCTGTAATACTTCTCTATCTGCCTGTACTCCATCAATCCCACTTGCTTCATCCTCTAACCCAGATTCTTGCCTTACGTTTGCCACATTCGCTCGCTTCGCCCTAATTCCCATATTTTTGTGCAACATTGCTCCACTCCTCCTTGAACAAATCCAACCATCCTCACCACTCCTAAGCTCCATCCACCAAGTCCTGGACCTCCTCACACCCTTCTCTCACCTCCATACCCACTTCTTCACCTTTCTTCCCCCATCAATCCTCTGAAATCCCCTTTCTGAATGTCCTGTAGAACCCCTGCAGACTTCCTGTAGAAGCTCACAAAAGCAGTTTCTTGATAGCCAAACTTTGTGAAACTCTCTGGAAGGGTGATAGGGACCCCTTAGGCCCTCTTCTAACCTTCCCAACCTCCTGCAAGAATTTCCCTTCGCCAATCCACCTCTGCACAGTAAAAAAAAAAAAAAAAAAAAAAAAAAAAAAACAGTTAAAGCACATGCATGACAATTCTGACAACTTATTCAAAAATACAAAAAGATGTTTTCTTCAGATAGAAGTAGCTTAGACACATGTAGTTTACCTTCCTATAAGTCAATGGCATCTTTCTCAGTAACTTGCATCCTCTTTCTTGCATCAGTAGGGCTAGCTGGTAAAATTAGGGTTTGCTAGGGTGTGCATTTCCTTTCATCTTTTCAGTTCCTTTCCGCAAGTATATTAGCTTCCATCCATCAGTTAAAAAGATTCTTCTCAGAGCTCATAGAAGTTGGCTTAAGCTCCTAGCGGACTTGTGCCAGCTGAACAAGTGACAGCCGTGGCAAGAGCTAGTAATTGTGCATACAACACCGTCACTTCCAAGTTTGTTACGAACTACTGGGTTGATAAAAGTAAAGAAGGGAGTCCTAGGAGTTGCAACATTATTGCTGCAATACTGGAGCCCACCATTATTTTTGGTGTCGTTGCTGAGGATCGAACCCGAGTCACCTGCGTAACAGGCGGGAATACTGACCACTATACTACACCCTTCTGCTAAGTAGTTTATTTTATTTCCATTTTGCAATTTCCTTTATGCAAAAGTAGACTAGACATTTCTTGCTTTCCTAGAGTTGCATTTCAATTCTGCAAGTGTAGATTAGCATTTCAATTTTGCAAGCGTAGATTAGCATTTCAATTCTGCAAAGCGTAGATTAGCATTTCAATTATGCAAGGGTAGAGTAGCATTTCAATTTTGCAAGCGTAGCCTAGCATTTCATTCCTACAATTTTATTTCAGCAAAATAGATTAGTCCTTTCATGCTTTCATTTCAATTCCGCATTTTCATTTCAGCAAGATAGATTTTAGTTAGTTGCAATTCAATCTATTTCAGTTTTGCAGGTACAAGCAAAAAAAAAAACAAAAGCAACCAAAAATCTTTCATTTCATGCCTCGTAGGAACAGAGACAATACCAGAAAATTCTTACCCAACACCCCCACCACATCGTTGAGTCACCCTTCTCTCTTCTTTGGTGCTCGTGATCTAGAAGAACCTATAGGTGAACCTCCAGAGATATACGAAGATCCTATAGCAAAAGAAGAGCAAGAGAACATCCCTCTTAAGACCATCGCTGAGCACAGAAACGGTATAGGAGATAATGAGAGAATAGAAGGTGCCTTTCCCATCCGAGAGACCAATGGGGACATTAAAATGAAGAACATCAGTCCCTCAACCTTACCTCACTTCCATGGGTTGACCACTGAAGACCCTGATACCTTCATGTTTGAGTTTGTTGTCCTTTGTCGAACTTATGGCTATGCCAAGGATGAGCAAAAGTTGAAACTACTTCCTTCTACCCTCAAGGATGCAGCACTACGCTAGTTCATGGGGTTACCTGGAAACAGTATCACCACTTGGGCTCAGATGCAGCAAGCCTTAACAACAAATACTGAGACTACTGTAGGTCAAAATAAACAAAGGGAGAGATCTTTCAGATGACCATGGGAAATGATGAGTCTTTAGAAGACTACAAGGAAAGGTTCCAACTTAGTTATAAACGGGTCAGGTGCACACTTGACCCTGAATCTCTGAAGTTGGTTTTGCTCCGAGGAGTCCTTGAAGACCTTCTAGATACCCTTCATTTGCTAGCTGGAGGAGACATCTACCAACTACCTTATGAGGACATAAAGACTGTGTTTAGAAACCATTCTAGGGCAACCCGGAAAAGAGGTAGGGGGAATCCACTTTCAGCTAGTGCCGCCTTCTCCAAGCATGAGTTTGCTGATCAGATGGAAGACCTCAAAAGTGAGATGAGATAGACCATTACCATGCAACTTGATACTTTCTGAATCCAACAAAAGAAGGAGGAAGCGGAGAGGGCTTTGGCCATTTTCTGTCCCAGATGTATGAGGAAGCACCATAAGAACGAGTGTCCATTGCACTCAGTAGAGGTGTGTTTCGTTTGTGAGGAAGACCACCCCACAAACCAATGCCCAACCTTTTCCGGATTTAAAGCTATGTACCAGGGGACTGAGGCTACCACTAAACCTCTCTACTTCCTTAACCAAAGGAGGCCGCATGGGCGCAGACCTTACCAGCAGGGGATGCAAGGGACATCCCAAGCTTATTATAGCCCCAACCAATCCGCTCATATACCTTCTTGGGGTCCCCCTGCTCATCCTTCCTGGTCCGCACCTCCTTCGTGGTCTTATCCATCTCAATACCATACTCAACCTACTGCTCATTCGTTTCACTCACATGTCCAGCCACAACCTCAGTGGAATGCACCTCAGCCAGGGTGAAGGCCCCAATACAACTCTCTTCCCGCCATTCTACCTCCACCACCTGCTCAACCACAACCATTACCTCCTGCTCCTCCAAGACAACCCTAGATGCCTGCTCAACCGAATCTGAACCCCAACAACAAACAGGCCCAACATGTATACATTAGGGAGACAACATGCCCTACTTATGCTATGGAGATCTAGCAGATCAACCTGTGATCTAGTAAGGTCCTTCCAAACCGCCAACCTTCTCCCCCGGAGGATGAGGATGAGAAACAAGAAAGTGACCCCAAAGCCATTCCACCCTTTCCTGAGTCACTAACAGTAACCACGTAACCAAACCCAGAGGAGACTGAACTTCTGGGAGAACTTAAGCAGTTGTGTGTGAAAATACCACTTCTCTAGGCCATAAAAGATGTACCAATATAAAACAAATTGATCAAGGAGAAGTGTTTCAGACACCCAGGCAGGCGCAAGAGAGATGCCCCGACTATCAATGTCATAGGACAATTGTCCGATATACTGTTGGGGCAAGTAATCTATCCAAAATATTTGGACCCTGGGAGTCCTGTAGTTGATGTCCACATCAATGGCACCATAATCCCCCACACCTTGATTGATCTAGGGGCTACCATTAATGTGATGACCAGGGACACTATGCTTAAACTCAACCTTCAGAGTTCCTTAAGAAAGACCTTGACAGTACTGCAGTTAGAAAACTACTCCACCGTGACTCCTGAAGGGATTGTGGAAGATGTCCTGGTCTCTGTTGACTCTGGGAGTACCCTGCGGACTTCTTCGTCCTTCAGCCAAAGGCAAAACTCACTGGATACCCCCTCATTTTGGGAAGGCCTTGGTTAGTTATTTTGGATGCTTACATCAGTTGTCGAGCTGGGAGCATGACCATCAAGAATGGTCTTATGTCCAAGCAGCTAGTCATATACCCTCCTGCCCAACCTCTGCTAGAACATGACTTACCACTCTGGTTGGAAGAGGAGGATGAGGATGAGGTCTACTCTGCACCATTGTGCACAGTAGAAGCCACCAGGGAAGGCCCTCAAACCGAGGATGACTTGATTGAGAATTTGATTCAAAATCCACCTCTCGGTGCACTGTCATTAGAGGAGTTGGTGGAAGGTACCCAAGCCAGTGCTTTAGTGGACCTCTGTGTGGCTGATCCGACCTCTTCCAGATTTAAGAATGTGGAATTTGGCCCCGAAAGAACCTTAAAGATCAACTCAGCCCTGTCTCCCTCCCAAGAGAAGGAGCTGTGTAGCTTATTGAACCATCATTTGGATGCTTCCACTTGGAGCTATAAGGAGATGAAAGGAGTCCACCCTTCGGTCTATACCCATCACATTTACATTAAAGAGGATTGTAAACCAGTCAGGTAGCCTCATAGGAGAATGAATCCAGCCCTTAAATACATTGTCAAAGAAGAATTGCAAAAGTTGTTGGATGCAGGATTCATCTACCCCATCTCTGATAGTGAGTGGGTCTCACCTCTGGTGCTTGTGCCCAAGAAAAATGGGAAGTGGAGAATCTGTGTAGAACTTAACAAAGCCACCAAGAAGGACCATTTCCCTCTGCTTTTCATAGATCAAGTGTTGGATGGACTGGCATGGAAGAAGTTCTTCTCTTTCCTA
Organism: Pinus taeda; assembly: GCA_000404065.3. Classification (NCBI taxonomy): domain Eukaryota; kingdom Viridiplantae; phylum Streptophyta; class Pinopsida; order Pinales; family Pinaceae; genus Pinus; species Pinus taeda. The sequence goes on from APFE031654281.1 coordinate 262,668, forward strand.
GATGGGTTCAGCGGGTATAATTAGATCCAAGTCAGCCCAGAGGACCAAGATAAGACCACCTTCACTTGTCCATGGGGTACCTTTGCCTACCGGGTCCTTCCCTTTGGGTTATGCAATGCTCCTGCCACTTTCCAGAGAGCAGTATTGAGCATATTTGTTGAACTAGTTCACGATTCGGTGGAAATCTATATGGATGACTTTACTCCTTATGGGTCTAACTTCCAAGAAGCATTGACTAACCTGGGAAAAGTTTTAACGAAGTGTATTGAGATGAACCTGTCTCTCAGTCCCGAAAAATGTGAATTCCTGATGACTGAAGGGACTGTGCTAGGTCATACCATTTCTCAGCAAGGATTAAAAGTGGATCCTAACAAAATTGCTATCATCCAAAAGGTTCCACCTCCTCAAAAGGTAAGATATGTTCAGAGTTTTCTAGGCTTAGCAAGATATTATAGAAGATTCATTAAATATTTCAGTAAGCTAGCCTCACCATTGTTTGGCCTCTTAGAGAAATATGTTGAGTTTAAATGGACCGACGATTGTCAAAGGGCTCTGGATGAGTTGAAAGATAAGCCAGTGTCTGCCCCGATCTTGAGAGGTCCAAACTGGGCCCTACCTTTCCACATCCACATCGATGCCTCGAACAAAGCCATAGGGGCAGCCTTAGGACAAGTTGAGGAGAAACTACCATATGCCATATACTTTGTCAGCAAAAACCTGTCCAAGGCAGAGATGAACTATACTGTAACCAAAAAAGAATTCTTGGCTGTAGTCCATTCCCTAAACAAGTTCAGACACTACATCACTGGTTATCAAACATTCGTACACACTGATCATGTTGCGATTAGATATTTAATGAATAAGCCTGATGTAAATGCTCGTATCATTAGATGGTTACTTTTGTTGCAGTAATTTGATTTGACCATTGTCGACAAGACAGGTAAGGAAAATTTTATTGCTAACTTCCTGTCTAGATTGGATTTGCCTGCAGGTGAAGAAGGGACAGTGGATGACCAGATTCCAGATGAACACTTGTTTTTTATCTCAGTACTCTATCCATGGTTTGTTGATATAGCAAATTACTTGGTCTCAGCACAGTTTCCTCCGCACCTATCCTCAAAGGAGAAGAGCGGCATTGTGAGGAAGAGTGCCCCATTCACTTGGATCGGGGGCAACCTGTTTAAACTTGGCCCACATCAGATCTTGAAGTGTTGTGTTAGGGAGGAGGAAGTCTTTGAAATCCTTCTAACCTGTCACGATGGGCCCTGTGGAGGCCACTTTGCAGCAAAAAGGACTGCCTTCAAAATTCTACAAGCAGGCTACTATTGGCCTACTCTTCATCAAGATGTCAGAAGATACATCAGCCAGTGTGACCGATGTCAGAGGATGGGGAAACCGACTCCAAGGGATGAAATTCCCCTCCAACCTCAAGTGACCTTCAAGCCATTTGAGAAGTGGGGCATGGATTTTGTGGGTCCTATCAACCCTCCTTCAAAGCAAAGGTATTACATCATTGTGTGCACCGACTACCTGACAAAGTGGGCAGAAACAAAGGCAATCAAGGCAGCGACAGAAGAAAAAGTGGCTAATTTTTTAAGGGAAAATATCTTCTACAAGTTTGGCTACTCAAGAGAGTTAGTCACCGATCAAGGAATCCAATTCACCTCTAACTTGATTGAATACTTGCTCGCTCATCACAAGATCAAGCACAGAACTTCCACCCTGTATCACCCACAAGCAAATGGGCAGGTGGAAGTCACTAATAGAGCGCTGGAAGAGATTTTAACTAAGGTGGTGAGCAGCAGTAGAAAGGATTGGGAAAATCTCCTGGTTGAGGCCACCTGGGCCTACAACACCACTTAGAAAACTACAACAGGTTTCACACCTTATGAGCTAGTCTATGGGAAGAAAGCTCTGTTGTCCATAGAATTCGAGTACAACACATTGAGGGTGGCAACTCAGCTGGACCTAGATCTCAGCCATACACAACGGGAAAGATTACTGCAGCTGAATGGATTAGATGAACAAAGAATGCAGGCCCTCTTCCACTCATAAGTGGTTCAACTCCAAAGAAAGATATGGCATGACTGGCATTTTAATGAAAAGAAATTCCAACCAGGAAATTGGGCGCTGCTGTAAGATACAAGGATTTCAAAAAGAAACTGAGGACAAGGTGGTTAGGACCATATACAGTGGCGAAATGCAATGACAATGGTTCAGTCCTTATCAGGACCATTGATGAAGAAGCCATCCCATGCTCGTCAATGGGTATCGATTGAAAATCTACAGGAAACCCCTTTCGAGGTAGGAGTTCATTGAAACTTTGGACAAATCAGTGCTAGTAGTGGAGCAAGGCCCTGTCTCTATTCCACCCACACATTGATCATCAAAAAAAAAAAAACAGAAAAATGGAATAAAAAGATCCTTGGGTGAAAACTTCTTAGAGGTTCCCGGGGCAGACAGTGAGGGTGAAAACCTCATGGAGGCGCTCCAGTTGTCTCTAAAAAAAAAAAAACAAGCCTAATCTCTGTGAAATAATTGCAGGTTGCAGGAAATACATTGCAGGTAAGGAGGGTCGCGCAAAACAAGGATAGGGGTCCGTACCAGGCTATAGGACATCCCTACAGACACTTCCTCCATGACCACTCACCTTTCCTAGGATTTGATCACATTCAAGTTGAGATTCCACCTTCTACATGAAGTTCTGGGCTTTCTATAGGAAGTTTTGTATTTCTATAGGAAACATCCTATAGAACCTTCGACCAAGCCAACATCGATTTTGGAGGGGAATCTAAAGGTTGGAATCTGTTTGTTGGGCCTACAACCACCCCTATTTCCATCCATCACTACATGTCATCTCTATTTCGTCCCTTTGCACCTCCATTGCACCCACCTGGTTATGTGTTCTTGCATAGTCATACAAGAAACCCTGTTTTCCTCAGATTGACAACAAGAATTTTTAGTGACAAGTCAAGCAACAAAGTCTCGCACACCCTACCTATCAAAGCTCCATCTAGACTCTTCATCAACGAATCCCTTGTTAGCAATATAGCCCTGCTCGTTTAACCTACATCCTAGGAGGAGAAGCAGCTACAAAACATCCTACAGGAATCCTGTGGCAGCTAATCCCTCTGGAAGACATACTCTGGAGACAGGGACAGCCGAAACCAACAAAGGGAACATCCTCGGCAGCCGAAACCAAACAGAACCTGTGCATGCAGCATTGACAACCGAAGGATCGGGTTCCAAAACCCATGCATACAGCATCAACAAATGAAGGAATGGGTTCTAACACACATGCACGAGGCAGCAACAAGCGAAATAGTGGTTCCAAGACTCGAAGTCTGCATAACGCGTCCACGGCCATGTAGGTAAGAGTCTAAACTCATTCGTCAATTGCATAAACTATATTTCAAAAACTGCATGTCTGTGAAAATGGTTCGGCTTGAACGGGATCGGTGTCCATTCAATTGCCCACCTTGAGCCAATTACATAGCTTCGTGGGATCTGAACAAGCTCAGTTACGTTCAAAATTACCAACGAGACGTGCAGTCGACACGTGTGGAGTGTCTAGTCGGGGAAAATCGTTGGGACTGGCAGTGCTGGCGGTGGTTAATGGCAGAGGGGAGGTGATGGCAGTCAGGGACACGTAGAAAAATGATGGTCGTGATGTTGGATCAATGGTTTGGTCCGGCCACCTCATCCCCTCACCACGAATTGTGCCACAGTTAAAAGATGTTCCGTTGAAGACTCTCACCACCCGCTGTTCATTTGCACTTGCAACGTCCTCGGTCGAAGTACATGTCCTCTGCTTCCAAAATCTGTTAACCCGTCGTCCTCCATCGAGATTTTCGGCATGTTTCAAAAATCTCCTGCGTACCAGGCTCGTTTAGAGGCGCAGTAGAGTTCTATAGGAAGAAGCTCTATAGGAAGTATGGCACAGCTTTCCGGAGCAGGGAAGCCTGGACTTTTCTTCGTCGAATTTGGAGTTTCGAGAGAGGTAGGCTCGAAAACACTCTTCCCTACATGGTATGTTTCGAAAAGGTGGTGAATTGAACTGTCTTGAATTGGAGAGTCAGAGACAAGTCTGCCTATGAGTTGGATATAGTAGTTTTCCTATTTGTTGCACGAAATTTCTCAGTCAGTTCTGCGTCAAAATTCTCCTCCACGGTTCCTGTTAAAAAAAGTTTCTCATGTAGGAAACATACGCAATTGTGAGGGCTAGCCTGTGTATGAAGAATTTTAATTTACATGGTTGTATGTATGCTGGGGATAAAAATTGAGCTCTATACTCTGTCTGTGGAAACCCAATTTTTCCTTTCATAAACGGATAGCCGAGTTTTGGGCAGCAACAGCCTTAGAACCAGGGACTTAGTGCTAATTAAAATTTGAACACCCGAGAGACCCCTTTTTGAAGTTCAAGGGAGGAAACCATAAATAGCATTCCTTTTTCTGATCAGAGCATAAAACAGAGCACTCTCACCATGCCAGGGGGTTTATCAAGAAAGAACCCTCAAATCCCAGTAAGTTGCGCGAGCATCCTGAGGTGGTGAACCTGTTCACCCGTGCCAATTGTATGTCCTTTTGTGACAAAATTCAGGGTCATGTCGATGAGATAACGGAGGAATTTTTAATGTCCCTGCAACCTGAATCAAAGACTCAGGCCACAGTGAATTTCAGAGAGTTGACCCTATAGCATACCCTTGAACTCATTAGTCGAGTTACTGGTCTGCCATTAGGGATACCTTGGAGCAAAGAAGAGAGGTCATTGGGCCAAGCAACCAAGAAAGCATTCTTTCTGCCCAAGGAACATCCTGTAGAAGACAAGAATGGGGTCCGGAGAGCCAGCTTACCTCCTCTTTAGAGTGAAGTCAGTTTCCAAATCATGAAATGCATTACCTGTGAAGGGTGGTTCAATATTGTCTACGGCTATCATTTCAGGTTGCTCAGTGAACTAAGACATGGAATGGATTTACCTCGAGAAAAGAAGTTGAGCATCCCCTATTTTCTTCTGCAATCATTATTGAATGTGGCACAAAATTGAAGGAAGGGACACCGGATCAGTTAGCCCATCATGGGCTCATCAAACTTTTAGTGGAAGATGCCCTCCACACCTACACGGTCCCCCTCTCTTGGGAGATTTTCCAAAACATGTCCAGAGATGACGATATTCGAATTCTAGCTGAGGAGCTCACCTCATCCAGCAGTGAAGAAGGGGAACACACTGAATTAGGAGAGAAAGCCACTGGAAAAGAAACACAAGGCAAACAAACACAAAAAGGACAAAAAGAGGAACGGGGAAAGGGCCAAACTGCTGAGCTTGAAACTGTGGGAGGAACAACGGCACAAACAGAGAGGGATGAAAAATTTGTGTCACAGCAAAAGCAACCACATAGAAACAAAAGGAAAAGATACCCCCAACCAAGCAGACTGAAACAATTAACACAGGACTTTCTACAAGAAGCATGGAGACAGAACAGCAAGAGGAGAAATCACCTGAGATTTTAGCCAGGGTGTTGGGTTGTGTTATATTCTTTCCTATGGTTTTCGGTCCATGGTTTTGGAAGCGATGGTTTTTTGGTCCATCGTATTGGATGCTTCGGCATGTATAAATATGTATTGTAACATTGAAAGGAATATAATGAAAAATCAAGCTGGTAGTCTCGGTTTTGGGATCCAGGGGAAAATCTCTGTGCATATGTGTTTTATGTGTTATGCTCTCACATTGTTTATTTTCTTTGTTTTAGAATTCGTATGTAGGTAATTTCTATACCGAGTTAAAACCTACATTTGGTATCAGAGTTGTTTTAGCTTCAAGGGGACGCCTTTGTTGCTGAGGGGTTTCGCTCGGGCCTGTGGTAGACCCTGTTTAGTGGGAGATCTGCGAGATCGATTCTGGTGGTGAAATAAGATGGCGAGCAGCAGAAAGATAGAGATTGAGAAGTTCAATGGTCAGAGTTTTGAGTTGTGGAAACTCAAGATGGAGGATCTGTTGGTGGATAAAGATCAGTGGATCGTGGTAGATCTGGGTACTAAACCAACGGGAGTGACCGATGAAGAATGGAAAAATTTGGATCAGAAGGCAAAGAGCACAATACGATTGTGTGTCTCAGATTCAGTATTGCTAAATGTATCAGGGGAAGCTACGGCGAAGGCTCTCTGGGACAAGTTAGGGACTTTGTGCCAATCTAAGTCTCTGGTGAAAAAACTATTCCTGCAGAAAAAGTTGTATAACTTGAGGATGAAAGATGGAGACTCGGTGACAAAGCATCTAAATGCATTTAATATTGTGGTAAGTCAATCATCATCTGTTGATATTAAAATTTTAGATGAAGATAAGTGCATCAGTCTGTTGTGTTCTCTACCAGACTCGTGGGATAGTCTGGCTATTGCAATAGGTAGCAATGCAACTGCTTTGCAGTTTGATGAAATAATCTCATCCTTGCTGATGGAGGAGATGAGGCGGAAAAATATGGACAACCAGAATGGTGATGCCTTGTCTGTATGGGGACGGTCCCATAATAGAAACAAAAATAAGTCATCGAGTGGGCGATCTAAATCTAGAGGGAGATCTAAATCTCTAGGAAAACCTATAAAGGTGGTGTGCTGGAAATGCGGAAAGGAAGGGCACTTCAGAAGGGATTGTAAATCTAAAGCTCCTGATAAAGGAGAGGGATCTGATGATGCTCCTTCTGCAGAGGCGAAAACCACCTCAGATGAAGGTGGGGATGTGTACTTGGATTCTTCAAGTACACATGTAGATCATGAGGCATGGTTGATTGACTGAGGTGCATCCTTTCACTTCACTCCCCATAGAGAGTGGTTCTGCGAGTATGATAAATATGATGGTGGTGATGTCTTCTTAGGAGATGATAGGAAGGCTAGAATCATTGGTCGTGGAAAAGTAAAGTTGAGGTTGCAAGGTGGAAGGGTTAGAACCCTTCCGGGTGTTCGCTTACCCGCATTGGCCCAGAAATCTGAAGATTTCTGTAAGCAAGTTGGAATTGAATGCAGGTGTAAGTAAGACAGTTCGATAAGGTATACCTACAAGATTGGTTTCGACGGACCACGGTATTGATGCCGGGGATTCAATGGAACTCTGTACAAGCTACAAGGGTAGCACAAGTTTGAACGGTGCAATAGTTCTATGGTCCCTGAAAATGGAGCAGAAAATCTAGTGGTCTCTGGAGAGAAGACCATGTTGTGGCATCAAAGGCTTGGACATATTGGAGAGAAGGGCCTTCGAATACTTCATGGTAAAGGTATGGTAGAAGGTATGAGTATAGCTCTCTGGATTTTGATTTCTGTGAAAATTGTGTATATGGGAAGCAGAATTGGGTGAGTTTCCCCTTTGGTGGT
>APFE031654283.1:7230-100113 GCA_000404065.3 Pinus taeda
ACATTAGCCACCTCCACCTCCTCAACAACCTGATCCAATAACTGAAACAGCAAGTGGCCATCTTTTACCTTATCAGATGCATCAACTGATTTTAAGAACATGGTTCCCTGTGGGCAGAATACAAGAAAGTTTATGATGGTACGGTTTCTTTGATCAGTCCATCCATCTGACATGATTGTACACCCTGTTCTTGCCCATGAGTTCTTGAACTCTTGCAAATACTCATTAATGGATTCAATTTCTTTCTGCAAACGAACCCCCTTAGCTCATGCATAGTAGGGCCTTTGAAACCTTTTCCAGCAGCATGTATGGCTTCAAACATAGGCTCATAATATGGTGAACGAGCAGCATTAAAGGGAATATCAGCATCATACCACCATCTAGCTATGTAATCACAAGCAGTCTCCCTCAATTCTTTCTTCCAATGGTCATCTAAAGTGGGCTGCATTTGAGGTTTAACAATTTCAGGACCATGTGCATGTGATGGAGAGGAGGCCGGAGTGAAATAACTTTTGATAGTCACGTCACCCTTTTTCATTCTACCCTTTCCCTTATCTTGAATAGAACCAAAAGAGGGAGGAACATATCGGAAAGGATTGGATGCATTGGTTTGAGGGATAGAGGAAGAACCCTCAAAATCATAATGGGGGTTGGCACCCATCATTTTTTGTATCTCCCTCTTCCTCCCAATTTCAGCCTGTAATTCTTTTTGCCTAGCCTTATCTTGTTTAAATTTCTCAATGCTGGCCAACATATTCTGCCTAATCTCCCCAATTTCTGGTGATTCACATGGGGTAATTTGGCCTCTAATCCCTGCCAAGTGTTGCTTCAGCCTATTAATGCCCCCTGGACCCTCCTTAATTTTCCTATGGAAAAATTTGCATTGCATTTGACTATCAACCATTTCAACATATGCCCATGCAGCATCTCTTGCTTTAGGTGCCATTTTTGGAATAGGAAATGAAAGCAAACAATCTGAAAATGAAAAAAAAAAAACCTTGATTCAATGTTCATTTATTTGACAAAAAACAGTCTCTAAGCTTTCTAGATATGCACCTCAAATTTACTAAGCAAAAACAGATTTATAGAGGTGAAAAAAAATACCTCCAGGCACAAACTGCCTCCTCAAGCTTGCTCCAAGAATCAGCCCCTGAATGCTGCTCCAAATGGCTGACCAAGAAGCTCCTCACTCCAGCTACAATGCTCCTCCAAGACTCCTCACTGCTGCTCCAAAACAAGCTCAAGAACTGCTCACTAACTCTCAAAGAGACTCTCACTCAAATGCACAAGACTGCTGTGAGAGAATGAGAGCTCTTGGGTGAGTTAAATAGCTTTTGGGAGGGGGATATGGACCCCAAAGATGTATTAGAATTATTGCATTGCTGTTTGGAGTCCACCAAAACCCTAAAACTCATTACAAATCCCCAAAAAACACTTGAAATAATTTGTTGTTTGCGTCCGGTTGACCCCGCCAGTGACCCGGCCGTTTTTGTGCGGACTCGGCCGACCGTTCCGGTTAGAGGACCATTTCAATGCCCAAGGTAACGACCCGTACCAACTCATTCGGGTTGGTTCTGACCCGGCCGGTTTGTAAAACATTGCTTTTGTGTAATCTTATTTGATGAAAATTCTTCTAGATTTATCGTGGTTACCATAATTAGCAAAGAAAAAATAAGATGGTAAAGTCCAAGACACAAAATGTAAAGAAATACAAAAGCTTGCAAAATGAGTTACTCTGTTTGTCATATCCCTTTCGGTATATTTTGCAAATTTTTCAGAAAACGAATTTCAACCACAATTTGTCCATAAAATTTCTATTCAATTTACAGAAGATTACCATGTAAAATAAAATAAGAGAATGCATGCAATTCAATCATACAATGAGCAAAAAGAATCTCAGGTTTTATTATAATATATGAATTGGGGTTTACATGCTGAAATAACAAAATAGCTGATATAGCTGTGAGATAAAATTGACCTCAAGGATTTGCTCCAATGCTGCACGGGCCCTCCACCAAAACTGATCTAAAATACAATTGTTGAGCTTTCCTGTGAATTTTGATGAATTCACCAAGCAGAGATGGGTACTCACCCAATCTCACTGAACCACCCAAGGGTTTTCGTCCTAGGGCTACTGCTGAAGTAGAGAATCGGGTCCTCAACCTCTCATACAAGAAGAAATATCAAATCCAAGATGTCCCTCCAATGGCCTCCTCCTCCTGTTTATAAATCTAATGGACCCCTCTAGAACCTCCTATTTTATAATTATTTTAATCATTGAGCTCATTTCCCTTTTTTGTTTCAATTAAAATATTCTTTTTAATGTGGGAAAAGGGTAAATCGGCCATCATGCCTCCTCAGGCCACTAAAAATCCTCGTTAACCATCCCATCCTGTAGATCTTCTTGTTCCGGTTCCAACGAGCTATTACACTAAGGTGTTCCGTCAAGTATTCCTCTCAGAAAGCCACCTTAAACGTAATTAAATGAGTTATGCACAATAATAACCCTGTTTTACGACAATTATTAGAATGAAATGGAAGGAGTAGAGAGCTTTGCAGAATCAATCCTGATGATGGTGGATGGCTAGTGAACTCCTCCAAACCCCACAAAAACATCTCCAAAAGCCCTTGGGCCCGCTGATGAAGTAAACCTGCATCTGTGACTTGTCTGCCTCCAACCCTGGAAGTCCATCATAATCATGCCATAAGGAACATCAAAAAAAGGAACATCACAAGTCCTCCCACCCCAAGATTGCTTGCCCTCAAGCAATCTAAACCTATGGACCAGGCTGGTGGCCCAATGTTACTAAGACTCAATGCCCGGATCCCATACAAACCACTAGGTGATGATATGCCTCTGTGTCAACCCATCATGAACGGGGCCCTCAATGCCCGGATCCTAGACAACCTCTGATTGTCATCAACAAATCCTTTTGAATCCCAATGCCACCAAGAACAACCATTAATGTTCCATGGCTCCTACGGTACTATAGCTATGACTGTGAATGTTGCTCCACCGGACGCGTACCAACTCATCATCTCTCTCCAGTCCAACCCCTGACTCAATCCAATGCTAATCCCACTCTCCTGCTATCGGGATGGAAGGTTGAAGAGTTGTCAACCTATATCACACTACCAACAAGGGCATCCAGTATCTGATATGTCTACGGGTCCCCGCTCTACTACACCCCTAACTAAGAATATCACACCATCAATAGGATACCAACTCATGATCTCCCACCACTCCAATGCATGGACAACTGTATAAGGAATAAGTCTACTATGTTGATATGAGTCCCTACTCAATTCAAGATGCTTTGCCTGGTCAATCAAAAAGATTTGTCCAAGGAACCTGCCCCCTTGTCTATAATAGGAAAAAGTGGGCAAGATGTGCTACAAGCCTTGTTTATGTACTCCTGGAGAGGGCTGCAGCCTGGAAATACTACAGTTCTACTGGCTGCCACTGCATCTATTCGCACCCCATCAATGGGCAAACCCAAAGATGGATGCACCACAATCTCCAATAGATCCTCCCTCGTCTAACTGAAGACTCCATGATCGTCCAATCTACCAACCCCCTGCCAAACTAAACTGTCAATGTCCAGCACCTCCTGATGACAACTGTCTGCAAGTACTACAACCTTGATGGCTATCTGTGCATCTCTCTGCTCCTCATCAATAGCTGGTCCAAAAGATGGTTGTTCATCCTCCTCTATCATGGGCTAAACATGAACCCCCAACTGGCTCTCCACACTGCATATTGTTGCCCTTGGCTGACTCCTAGTCCTCTATGTGCTCTCCATGTGGAATCATTAGTCGCTCACCTAGCAAGTCTGCTCCCCAGACAATGTGTTGCTCATCGTACTCTATCTCACATGAATGCATACCTAGGCCGCTGCCAACATACCCACACGACTGCTCATGCTCCTCCACATCACTCAAGCATGAGTGGTCAGGTCCACAAGGTTCCTTGCAAATGAAGTAAAGACCCTTCCTCCTCAGCTCATTCCTGCTACATGGTTGGTCATCATAAATCCACTGCAACTCCTCCAGGGTCAACCATCTCCTGAACAGTCCAATGTTCTACTCAACTAACCTTTCGGCTAGTTCATAGGCAGCAGATGAAACCAATTGTTCCTCCCTCCAAATGGCCAACAACTGAAACTGCAACCTCCTGCAAATGGCATCATGGCCTCGCATACATGAGGAAAAAATGGATTGCATGTGTGTTATGGTTGTATCAAGATGACGTTTCCTAATACTAAAGCAGCATTGTAACATCAGTAGGATCAAGTCATCAAATCCCAGCTCAAACATGAGGTCATAAGATCTAACCAAGGCCATGACTTCTAGAATCTCTAGCCTCTTCCCAAAGGTAGGGCTCTCACTATTATCCAAATCCTGAAAGGTCTCCACCAATGTTGCATGACTCATACTCGTATAAGACGCGTCACAGAATTGACTCATCGACTCATATAAGACTCAGGAACGACCCTTATAAGGCTCGTATAAGACTCATCAAAATACAAAAAAAAACTTAAAATATGGTAAATTTTAAGCACAATAAAGAAACTAATGACAATTCCAATCCTTATAAGTTATAAAAACCATAATATATGCAATAATTCATAACATCATCTCACATCTATAAAAGTACAACATAACATATTCGATTTTTGTAAACAAACATTTAGATACTGAATAAGAAAAGGACTCATGATTCCCTAATTAAAATCAAAAATGTCAGCAAGTTCAAAATTCAAATGCATATGTCATAAATGATAAATGATTGTCTCATAACAATCTTGAGTCTCATCACTCATGGACGACCATGCCTACAATAAGCCCTCGTGGAGCTAGTGGTAACATCGGAAGGTTGAAGCAACTGTGAGGCAGGTGTACTTGGAGTCTCCATTTGAGATGGCAAAGTAGAGAGATCCTCAGTCTCTTCATCAAGCCAACTCAAATCAGGGACCCCCTCCTCGACAACCCAATCAAACTCTAAATCAATAGTATCCAATAAAATTGGATCTGTATCGTTTGGTTGCACTTGTTTTCTGAGCATTCGAAGGTTGTAGTAGATGAAAACCAACTTCTCCAACCTCTCATGCTCCAACCTTTGTTGTGGATGTGCTCAAACACTAACCAATTGCGGTCACAATAAGAAGCATTGCAGGGTTGACTCGAAACTCTGATGGCGAATTCTTGTAATTGTGGTGCCTCAGCACCACAATTTATCCACCAAAGAGTTGTAAAAAAATAGCAACAAAGATTATCAGTTTGCAATCTCAAATATATAAAAGAGAACTAGAACAATTACAAGCTAAGTTCTAACATTTGCACTTATAAGGCATTTTCTTGTCCTTGAGACGTTGGCTTGAGATGAATCCAAACATGCCAGATGCTTCCTTGTACATATCTCGTTGTATGTTGATTTTGCCCTGAATATCTTGATCCGGGAACATCTTCTCAATGCATATCATGACACCTCTCATCACCTCGGGATCTCTTTGAATGCTAGACCACTCATTATAGAATAAGCTCAGATTGAGATATGCTCCTATTGCATGCAATGGTGAACGTAGTTGTCTGTCCCACCTAGAATCAATAATTTGCCATATAGGGAGATATTTAGATCAATTTCCCTTATAGAAAATCTTGATGGCCTCTTTGGCCCAGTCCATGCCCTCATAAATATATCCCATTGCAGGTTTCTCTCCATCCATCGACTTTCACAAGGGGCTCAGTGAAGTTGCCAATCTCAGTGACTTTGTACCACAAACTATCACCAAAGACAAATGCTTTCATAGACAATGCTTCTGGTTTTGTGCTATCTTTCCAAAATACCCATTGTTGGCTACAAAACATTCTTCTCAAAGTTGGTACTCATACAAAAGGCTTTGGAGGGAAAGAAAGTTTGTCGCAAACCGTGTGACAGCTGGGCGACTAAGCTCACCCTATGTGAATTCCCTCATAAGGTTCAACACCCAAGCATGATTATAAATATACTTGGTAATTTGCTTGCATTCTTGCACAACATCTTCCACCCACTCCAACTTCCCAATGTTCTCTAGCATGTAATGGGCAACGCATGGAGTCCAAAAAACGGTGGGATATTTGGCACAAATCAACCTTCTAGCTGCCACATAGTTTGTTGCATGTCTGTGATTACTTGGACAACATTTGCAACCCCAACTTCCTCCACCACATCAGTCAACAATGAAAAAATCAAAAGTGCATCTTTTACATTTGCAAATGCATCAATGGATTTTAGGAACATGGTTCGTTTAGGGCAAGCTACAACAAAATGTATTATTGTTCTACCCCTCTGATCTGTCAACCCATCAGACATAATTGTACAACCTGTAAATTTCCATGAGCTTTTAATGCTTTCCAATTGTTCCTTGACACACTCAATCTCTTCATCTAGCTCTTTGCCCCTAAGTGCATTATAAGATGGGGCTTTATATCAATGTTGCACCATTCGTTATCGGGATTAATTCGGAGCAAGGAAAAAATTGGAAAAAATCGTAATAATCGGGAAAAAATCGTTTGTTACAAAAATATTTTTTTTTCAATTTTTTTAATATCTAAACTATCTACAACATAAAATAAATACATTGACACATAAATATGATAAAAGAACTAATATATAAGATGTTTAATATCATTTCTAATGCTAAAATCACACATAACAGTGAATCATGTCCTGAATAGTAAGTCCTGACTCCTGAGTCCCAACTCAACCTCAAAATATCAACAAAAAATATAATAATGTATCTCATATCATGAGATAATGTCATATACAATGAAATGAACCAAATAACTAAAGTCTAATACTATTGATTTCCTTTGCCCCTTTAGATGTAGATGTCGGTGGAGTTGGCAGTAGACTCTATTGTGCTCTAGAAGTTGAAGAACTAGGAGCTACAAGAGGTAGACCATGTCCTCTACTGGTGACAGGGGTAGCTTGGGTCACCTCCTCCTCATAAAAAAACAAAAAAACAAAACAACAAAACAACAATTTTTTTTCACGATTTTTTGGATAAAAATCGCGATTTTTTCGAAAAAAACAGCTAAAAAAAATTTTCCCGATTTTCTTGCCCGATTTAATCGTGGTTTGAAAAAATCGCGATAAAACAATAAAATCATGATTTTTCCCTATTAGTGCAACACCGCTTTATATCCAGGGCCAACACTTGCAATGGCATCCACCATGGGCTGATAAAAATAAGACTTTGCATAGTTGAATGAAACACTATTATGGTACCAAAACCTTCTCACTGCCATATTTGCTTCCTTTCTCTTCTTTTCATTAAAACTCTCCAAGGTTGGCTGAGATCCTGGAGTTGTACAAGGACTGAAGAAAGAAGAGGTTATACACATGTTTTCCACAGCACTTGAAGAGGAGTTACCAATAACTGGGCTTTGAAACTGTGTTTCACTCTAAGATGAAAATCTACCTATCCCAACAATATCATCCTTTCTTCTTGCCCTCTTAGAACTTTCTTCTTTAATGGATTCCAAAGCAGCTGCCATTTCAGTAGTGACTTCATCAGGGCAGCTATGACAACATGCCACAACATTCTGGCTAGGTCGTATTTCAGCTTGTTTATGCCTGCATGCATTGTGGCATTGCAATAGTTGCACTTGATATGGTGGTCATTACTGGCGATGACTCGTTGACCATGTGCCCATGTCGGATCACGAGAATATCTAGAACCCTTTGGTGGCATTGTAACAAAATCTTGAAGCAGAGAACAAAAAAAAATGGTTTTGATTTTAATTTTTTAATTTGCAATTTTTTTTGGCATTGTGGCTAAGTTTCTCAGCCACACAGGGACGTTGTGTGGCTGAGAAACTTAGCCACGGGCAGCCCCAAACATATAAAAATAAATAAAAAATAAAAATAAAATAAAATAAAATTTGCAAACATAAAAAAAAGGTTAAAAATAAAATTGAATACATGGAAAACATTCAAACAAGGTTCATGAAGCCTACTTGACGCTGAGTCTGAACCGATAAGCCTCCTTTAACCTCCTCCAAGAGCTCCTTCAGCCTCCTTTAGCTTCACTACTCAACACTCATAAGATTAGGCAAACACTAAAATGACAAGTGAATGAGAAATGGAAGGGAGCGAGGTGCTTATAAAACATTTTTTTCCCTCCAATTTCCCTTTCCCTCCACCTCATTTCCAAAAAAGTAAAAAAAAATAATAAAAAAATTGAAATTCTAAACAAGTTGTGCCGTTTGAGGCTCGATGGTCCTATACAGGTCCAATGTGTTAGTTTTTGGTAGCATCGGATGTGCTCTGACCATGAAAACTGGTGGAGAGGCTAAGGCGCAATGAGTTCTAAAAAACCCAGAAACCATTTGGTGAAATTCCACCCGGATTGTATTTTATTAAAATAATTAATATTTTTAATGGAGTTCCTAAGTCTAAACTTAGTAAAAATTAAAATATTAATGGGTATTAATCAAAATATGGGTGAGAATGATGTAGAAGGCGAATCAAGTCATGTTTTAATCATAGCCGTTGATTAAAAACTTAATGTCGATCGTTGAAGTCTCAACGAGAAAAGTATAAGGAGGCTTGGGGTTCATTTAAAAGCACACAAAGAGTTGATCAGTCAGTTCAATTTTCCTAAGGCAGGGTTTGCTAAGGAATTCGAACCAGTGATCAAGCAGTGAGGATCAGAGGCAGTACTGGAAGGAAGCGATTTCCAGTTCCAGTGAATGTACGTCAGAGAAGATAGTGAACGATAATAGAGCTAGCGTTGTGCCAAGGAGGGACAGCGCAACAATTCGAGAAGGTTGACGCAGAAGTGTTGGGGGATAGCAGCGATCAGTGTCTAGAATCATTGTGGGTGATTGGCAGGAGAAATCTTGATTTCTCAGTAGCAAGAGCAACAACAATTGAGGTTGACGCAATCAGAGGGAGTCTCCACGTAGAATTCATGCAGTGGCTGCATAGGCTCACACAGAGACTGCGCAGTGGTCATCTAATAGCTGGGGACAATATAAAATCTCCAAATTCAATGTGAGAGAATTCGAAGTTATCTTCTCTGAGTGGATTGCCATTTTCTCTAGGGCATCCAGATTGTATTCATAGTTTTACTGCCAATAATAGAAACCCTCAGATCTATTGCACCAGGTTTCCCGCATTGGGTTTTCCTGGGGACAATTGTCCAAAAACAAGTGTGTCAATGTGATTGTTCATATGCTGATGTTTCTCTTGCCTTTTAATTTTTCGTTCTTAATTGTGAAGTTTGCAGCTGAAATTATTTTGATATTCACTAAAGCATTGATGAATACCTTATTGTAAATAAGTAGGAGAAACAAATCAATTACTGCAGCAAAATTTTCACATGGTATCAGAGGAAGTGTGAAAAACTCTAAATCTACACATCAGAAACCCCTACTGCAATTACTAGTTTAACATCTCCTACTTGTTCTTTGCATTAACAAGTTATTTAATTACATAAATATCAATGTAAAACACTATTGCAGCCTACACATACATACAGATGATGAACTGAAATACACTGAGACAATCACACAAGGGACACCGTTACTTTTAGACAATCGTCCCCAGAAAAACCCAATTCGGGAAAACCGGTGCAGCATATAGAGGGTTTGTATTATTAAGCATATTCTTGAATACAGAGAAAAATCCTGATAGAAGTACCTCTATCCGGAGACGGATATTCCGGAAAATTCAGCAACTAGATTGATCAAACCCCACAAATGACCCAGTTGTTCCCAGTGCTAGCCAGTGATGGCTATTCCAAGCTCTGCACTGGCACTGTGTCACCTCCTCTAGGAGCTGCATCACCCCCACAGTGAGCCTCCCTTGATCAGAAAGTCGGATTGTTGAACTATTCCCTCTTTTCCCCACAAAATCTCCCCAGTGTTGCCTCTAAGGGTCTGCGTCAGCCCCTACGGCTTCTGCATCAGCCTCGATAGCCTCTGCGTCACCATCTCTAGGACTGTGTTGTCTCTCCCGGTGCTACTCTGCCTCTCTACTATGTATTCTTCGGCCTTGGACTAAAGTTCCCTTGCTGAACTGCCCCTCACTGCAACTCAGATCACTAGCTCGATTTTCTCAGCAAACCTCGCCCCAGAAAAATCGAACTCTTTGATCTCTTGGTGTATCTCCAACTGACCCTCAAGCCTCCTCTTATACTTTTCCTGTTGATGAATCAACGGGCGTGATCTAATCTTTAATCAATGGATAAGATTAAAATAGACTTGATCCTCGTCAGAACCTTCTCACCCATATTTTTATTAATACACATTAATAATTTTATTTTAATACTAAAAATATTTATTATTTAAATAAAATACAATCCAGGTTGAATTTCACCAAACGATTTCAGGGTCTTGGAGATCTCATGTTTTCTAGCCCCTCCACAAAATTTCAGAGCAGAAGCACATCCAATGCTACCCAAAATCAACACTCCCTCTTAGTGAGAAATGTGCTCTAGCAATACTTCCCAACAAAAGCATCACACTAATCCATGGCATCGGTCCTCTGCGTTGTTGATGCTCAGCCTACTACCCCACATCCACTGCATTGTTGCTTCTTATACTACTACCCATGACTCTACCACTGCCATTGCTACATCTGTACTACAACACCTTCTCAAAATGCTGCATTATGCTGCCCATAGCACTGCCACTGCTAATTGCTACACTGCAACTCAATTACTGAGAAGTAACTGAAACCTCACCCAAACACTAACTTGTTGGTCAGTCTGGATGCCCCGTGATGTTGAAGCTACCTCTGCTGCTAATCTGTGCTGACCCTCTGCTGCTACTGTGTTGCTGCAAACAGCTTTGTGCCTCTCACACTGCTACAACATCCACTGTGCTGCCTCAGACTTTGGCACTCTAGCAATGTCACTGTCGCTCCATCACACCTCGCTCCAACCGACACCCGCATTATGCTACTGTCATTAAGGGATCCCATAGACATATGTGACTGAAGAGTTTGGACACCTCAAGGATCCTGCCCGTCATGTAGTCCTCTCGACTACAACTCCATATCACCCTCCCTCTTCTCCTGAGGTACATGAGCACTCATGGCACAATCATCATCCTCGCCTTCCTTGTCCGCTTTCACTGGAGCAGCCTTTGATTCAAAAGCCTCCCCCTTGCCCTTCTTTCGGGGACACTAAGTAGCATAATGTCCCAGTTCCCCACAATTGAAGCATCTGACCTTGGTGATGTCCTTCTTCCTCTTTTGATGCCCCTGTTGTCCTGCTGATGCGAGAGCTGCATCCTCCTCCTCCTTCTTGACTCAGGCTCC
The DNA here is from genome assembly GCA_000404065.3 of Pinus taeda. Classification (NCBI taxonomy): domain Eukaryota; kingdom Viridiplantae; phylum Streptophyta; class Pinopsida; order Pinales; family Pinaceae; genus Pinus; species Pinus taeda. Next base: position 18,542 of record APFE031654283.1, read on the forward strand.
CCTGCCACTACTTCCTGCCTTAGTCAACCTCCTGAGCTTTTCTTGTCGAAGAGCTGCCCGCATCTCCTCCCAACTGGGGAGAGTCGCTCTGCCCAAAATACTTTGGACAAATGATTCCCAGTCCTCAGTGACTACATTCAGGGCAGTCCTGACCATGAGCTCAGGATTTGGTGTAGACCCCACAGAATTGAACTGGTCGTGAATCCCTTGCAACCAGAGAAGGAAGGGATCTATCTCCTCTCCTTTCTGCATCTGGTACTATCTTACCTAATTTTCTAATAGCATCTTCCATTGCACGAAAGAGCCCTGGTACAAGGTGGTCAGGGTCTCCCACATCTCTCTTGTTGTGTCCGTCTCAGCAATGTGTGGTACTACATGATCTTTGACACCGTCTAGGATCATGCACTTGGCCTTCGCCTAGGCCTCCTCTTACTTCTATGCCGCATTAGCATCAACCGAAACAGCAACCACTTTCAAGGCATAGTCTTTGATGCAATGTTTATCTAGGATTGCCAGGATCCTGGCCTTCCAGGTGACAAAATTGGAAGCTCCATCCAATCTGTCCTAATCCCTCAACCCATTCATTGCCATCTCTGCTCCAAAATAGAATTGGTTCTCTTCTCCCTCTCCTGTTGTCAATCTAACAAGACTTGGATATGGATTCCTTAGGTGCAAGAAACCCTCTAAGGAACAGTACCTCTCTAGACTCCCTCTGAGTCTTGATTTCCCTCTCGGAAACCCTCCGGCCAACTGTCGAATCACTCCTCTCCAATGCTCCTTTGTTGTTGCAACCCGGATCTAGATTTCTTGGCTAGAATTCTGTTAAGGAAGTGATTCCCTCTACCTTGGTTCAGTCTCCTTAAACACTGTTCTACACCAACAGAAACAGCCTCCTACCATCTCCTCAAACCGAAAATTTTCTTAGCTTCCTTAGCCCCGACAATTTGAAGAATCTGAGTCCTTCAGCCTCTGCACAATCACTGTGTGGGCTAGATCAGCTCCTCCTGGCCAACTGTGTCAATCCTTCCTGGCTCAGAAAGATGACGTGACTTTACGTGAGCCTAATCTGCCCCCTATGCCTCTGTGCTGGCCTTGATGGTTGTTGCAGCTACTGCCTGGGCTCCTCCCAGCTACTGTGTCACCTCCACCTCGCTCAGAGTGCTAACGCAGGCACTACGTGAGCCTCTGCGTCACTTTCTCTGCACTGTGTCACTCCTCCTTCTACGTCTTTGGCTGTGGAACAACAGTCACTTGGGACAGCTGCTTTTCTACTACAAATTCTTCGGATTTCTTGGCTGATGTCTTCAGTCGCTTATGATCTGCAATCACTCAGATACCATGTGAAAATTTCTGAACCTACACATCAAAAACCCCTACTGCAATTACTGGTTTAACATCTCCTACTTGTTCTTTGCATTAACAAGTTTTTTAATTACATAAATATCGATGTAAAACCAATGTTGCACGAAGCGGGGACGAAACGGGAACTTTTTTTGGAAGTGAGGACGCGGAAGCGTCATTTTCCAAAAATCTAGGAAGCGAAGCGTCTGCGGAAGTGTCCACTATATATATATATATATATATATATAATATATTATATATATAATATACTAAAACACATCCAAATACAAAAATTAGTTGTAGTAGACAAAAAAACATCATATTTGCATAAATCAAGATAGATATGGCATCCTTAGCGCTTGAAATTCACAATCAGGCTGAAAAAGGGGAAACTTCAAGGCAACATCAAAACCACTTAGCCTCGTAGCTAGCCCTACGGGGAGGAGAGGGCTCTCTCCGGTCTATCTCGGTAAAGATCTTCAATGGGTGAGATAACCAATGTGGAAACACTGATTTTAGGCTAGTAAACTGATAAAAAGGTTTGATTTAGGGATTTTTAGGGTTTTGGTGGAAAATTGAGGAAAGGCAATTTTGGGTGCGGGGATTGGACACAGTTTTCGCAGGGGTTCTTTGGGGCAAGGTAGGAGACTGTATTGATGCCTTTGATAGATGTGGATGGATGAGAATGACTAGTGAGAAGCTAAGGAGAGCAAGCAAGCACCATGAATACAGCTGAAAACATTGATATTAAGCAAACTTAAAGGCAGAGCATAGCAACCATGAATTCTACCTTAACACTTCATTTGCCTAATTTGCAGAAGAAAAAGTAAGAAGATGATTCGCATAAAAAACTTACAAGTACAAAGAGAAACACACCATCAATACATGTAACCACAGGAATCCCAAAAAGGACTGCAAAACCCTGGTCTTTCTTCCTTTGCCAAAAATGCAGAGATACAATGAGTAATACAATAGAAGCTTTCTCCCTCAAGAGTCCAACCATGAAAATGATAAGAAAGTACATAATATAGGCAAGCTAACATCTTTCCTTGCCTCTAGGGGTCGAGCTCACTATCCTAGGATCTGTTTCAACCAATTCCAAACTGAGCACTAAAATCTAGGCAGTCAAAACCACTTGCCTCTATAAGCTAGGAAACCAATTCATTCATTAAATTTTTGCCTTTTTCATGAATGAATCTTCTAGAAGAGATAAATAACTGTCAAAGTATCATAAAATTACATCATTTACATCAAGGAGGATCAAAATCCACTCCAAAAAGTCAAACCTAGTCAAAACTGCGTTTTGCTGAGCTGTAGGTGCATTTCTGTGAAAATAGCCTGATGCATAGTGCCGTGAATCTCAACGCGTAGCGCACCTTTGGGCCTGCTTTTGAGGCACTTCCCCGAGTCCAAATGAGGCACAAGTGGGCTTGTTGGAAAGGTCTGGATGTCTAATTTCCAGCCCAAGTGGAATTTTTCAATTTGGTGGCCATTTGCTCCTCCAAAATTGCAATCTCCCAAGACTGCTTCCTGTGTGTCCAAAAAGTGGTAGAAAGTCATTTTTTGCTTGTTTTTTGACCTTCTGGAGGCTCAAAACTTGGTGAAATTTCTTGGCAATTGCTGAGAAAGTGTATTTTTGCATGACAAATCCAAAAATGCTTAGTTTTCATGAAAAGGAGTTGCCCATCTTCAGGGTAGCGCGCGGTGCGCTACGCGTTGAGGAAGAAAACCTGTTTTTTGCCCAAAAAATTCACAAATGACCACAAATGCTCAAATTTTTTTGAAATTTGTGCAGAAAGTAAGTCATTTAGCACCATGCCCCTTCAAGGAAGCCTCAGCCAGGATGTGGAGGGGATCGGGCCTTTTTCTTCGTTTTAGTGCCTTGGCCAACCGTCCTTTGAGCACCTTCATTTTTGCCTTACATACGTGCATTCGAGCCCAATAATGATTCTTCATGTGGCGGAGCATATCTTTGTCTCTATTGGCTTTCGCCAACAATATTTCCAAGTGAGTGTTCACCCGAATAAGCATGGATCTCGATCTATGGGTGTCAAATCACTGGGTCTCCTACGAGCCAATTCCCGGTCTTCACGAATCTTTCGCTGCTCATAAAGCTCGTGCTCATCCTCCAACTATTTGTTGTGCTGCTCTAAATAGTTAATTACCTATTTTTCCATCTGCAATTTCTTATGCAGCGACTCATTCTCGGTCCTTTTCTCTCGGATGATCTCCTTGAGCTTTGAGGCAGGAGAGCTAGCCTCAATATCAATGACATGTGTATCTGGACCTGCTGAAGGGCCCTCATCAATCATGGGCCTCTTTCCCCTCTCTGATACCTGTGCTGCTGTCGGAAGCGAGGCCCCTTCCACATCATGTGGAGATAACACTCGCGGTGATGATGAAGAAGGCGAGACCCCTTCCACCTGATGTGGAGAAAATACTCGCCGAGCTAATGCAAATAAGGCCCTGTGGCCTCTCTGATATGTGACCAATGGAGGGGAGCTGACATGTCTAGGCTCAGGGATATCATACTGCTGTGAAGGTCCTCCCTCCTCAGGAACAACTTCAGGGGGTGGTGGCGCTGCGAAGAAATCTCGAGAGATGAAATCCTCCCATGGAATACCCTGCTGGGCCAACTGATGCATGACCACAATCTTGATCAAAGCATAATGGTAGATGCTCCTGTGTTGCTGTGATGGGCTCTTTCTCTGCACCAAGGGAACCATCCTCTCAATATTCTGGCACATGAAGAAAGGAATGTTCATCATCCGTACCCGTGTGAAATGCATCAACAAGCGGATATGATACGAATACAAATGTGAAAATCTTCCCTCACAGTTGAAATAGCGAATGATGAGCCTCATCAAGGGCGCATACTCATCCCTCAAGAATCTGAAAGGAAACACACCAGTTAGGTGCCTCATATATATAGGTTTAATGTAGGGCTCATACTGGAATTTGTCCAACAGCTGGCGCTTGTTCCACTCTTCTCCAACATTGCGTATCCCTGTTGCTTGAGCAACAATCTCAGGTGACAATGTAAAATCCACCCCTACAAGATTCACATGCCCATTGTGCAAATGCAAAACAAACAAGCGGACCAATTCCCTGTGGTGCTGAATTTGGGAAATTCTCTCGCAATATCCATAGCATGATTGATGACGGAAACATGTGATTGCAAGTGGACAAGCTTGCAAATAGGCCAAAGAGGTGGGCTCCTCTCTCACATGCTGACCACCCTTACCACCCCTATGAGGCCTCCTTGGCACCTCAACCTCTGGTGTTGACTCACGGTCATCACTTTGCTCATAGTCTGTTTCGGTTTCTGACATGGTTTCAAGAGCAAAATGGCTAAAATGTACTGCTGCTTCTGCTCAAATGACCTGTTGTTTGGACTGTTTGAATGCTGCTCCAAGGGGACAAAAAACACAAGGGAGATGTTAGGGAGGGGGACTTTGAGGGGACTTAGGGAAAATATATATAAAAAGGGAATTTAGGGAAGGAATTATGGCACATACATCATCACATCATCATAATTTGCAGGGGTTTGATAGGAGGTAGGGTTTAGGGAGATTTTATTGAATTTTAGGGATAGGTAGGGTTTTAAGGCTTTTGATTTTTTTTTTTTTGTTAGGGAGATTAGGTGAAAATGACAAGGGAGGAGATAATGGGAATGTGGGGAAATGAGGGAGTGAAAAAGGACAACCTTGGGTAGCAAATGTAAAACCATAGCTCACATGCATTTGAAATTTTTTTTAAACATAATACATATGAATTTTCCATTTCACCTTGATGGCATTTGACACATTTTCATGCTCATGTTATCTTTACAAAGCAAGAACTTCAATGATTTGAGGCCTACTTGAAGAAATTGAAGAGGAAGAAGTTGATTTGTGGCTTACTAGCAAATTTATGAAGGTGGAAACCCAACGCGTAGCGTGCGGGCTCTGGAGCGTAGCGCGCACCCAACACGTAGCGCCCGACCAAATTTTGCACTGCAGAGACTGCCCTGACGCGTAGCGCGTGCCCAATGCGTAGCGCGCAAGCCCTGATGCGTAGCGTGCAGGTGCAGTCACCAAATTTGCCCAGTTTCACACTAAATTGCCTTTCACACTTGCTCTTGGAGTCTTGGAGGCAAAAGAATTACAAAATGAGGAGAGAGGGGCTTTTATACGCTTGATTTAAATTTATTTCCCCTCAAACCCACTTTATAATGTTTATGCAATGACACTCTTTAAAACTAATTGCTGCTAACTTGTGGTTTCCTTTCTGTCATGAAATTGGTTGAAATGATGCTTTTTCTTGAAAATTTTTGCAAGGATAGCTTCTGAGGAGTCTTGGCAAAGGAGACCAAGGCCGCATGCCGACTTCTGGGGAATTTGAATTTTTTACAATTTTTTACAAAAATGAGAAAATGGCCTTGCCTTCAAAAACAGAGTTTTTGAACTCAAGGTAAAAATTAGCTATACAATATGAAATCATCTGAAGTGATGCTTTGATGACATCCTCTGGCCTGCTGGCATTTATTGACTCATAAAGACATGACCCCAAAAACAAAATTGACTAAACCCTAGACCTAGGGACCTTATTTCAAACAAGACCAATGACCCTGTAAGGAATTTATTGATTGAAACAAACTTAATCCAGCAGTGCCAAGAGGGGAATAAAAGACACAAGCTCCTCCATCAGGGTTATGGCATGCCTAATGGAATGCAATAAGATGACACTGATGAGACACCTACTTATGCAAATGGAAATAGCTTTGATCGATGATGGAGGGCTACTAGACCGACTCTAACATTGGCTCCAATGGGGATGGTAGCTCCTTGGAGGTGCCAAGAACCTTAGACCTCTGGGAGAGCAGACCAGTGCCTTTTAATCATTGGGAAATGGAGTCATTATTTACATATTTGACCCAAACTGGGACAACTTTATTGACTTGACAAGTGACTGAAAATTGGACCAATTTTGACTTAAACTGACTTCAACTTTAAAAAGAAAATGAACTGATACAAACAACATGACAAACTCACACCAACTACTCTTCATCTTCAGAATTATAGCCTTCACCCCGGACCCCAGACTAAAGATGAAAGATCAGTTCACACTTGCAGTGGAATCAAAGTAAAATGGTAATTACAATGATAATGACTAGAGCAGAAAATGCTCAGACATGGTACCTTTTAAGCAGTCAACCATTGACCGACCCTCCGAGACAATCATCACCGTTCATTTCTTTGAGAAGAAAGGCATTTGAACCATGGTATGCTGCAATTTTGTAGGGACCTTTCCACAAGTTGTCAAACTTTCCATGTTTCCCTTTGTCTTCATTTCGGGCATCCCACCTCAAAACAACATCATCTATTTCGAAATGATCCAGTTTTGCTTTCCTGTCATAGATTTTCTTTATGCGCTCTTGCAACTTGAGAGTATTGTGAAGAACCTCCTCCTGTGTCTGTTGTAAATGAATCATTTGACCAATCCGCCTTTGCATGGGATCCTCCTCACCAGTATCTTCTTGAAGCAATTTTGCTACCGGAATACTAAGCGAAGTAGGAAACACTGCATCTGTCCCGTAAACTAGTTCAAAAGGTGACATACCAATTGACCTTTTCTAACTTACACGATCAGCCCATAATGCATTTACTAACTTTTTGTGCCAGCTCTTCTTGTTGATTTCCAGCAATTTCTTTATGATGTTTACCAAAGATTTATTCGAAGATTCAGCCAGCCCATTTCCTTGCGGATGATAGGCAGTCGAATTCCCCAAACTGATATTATATTTGTAGCAAAAATCAACCATCTTCTTCGATTTAAACGTTGTTGCATTATCTGTAATCAACTTATGTGGAAAGCCGAAACGTGACAATATGTTATTTTCAAGGAAATAAATAATTACCAAGTCCGTGGCCTACTGAGTGGGAATGGCTTCATTCCATTTCGTGAAGTAATCGGTGGTTGTCAATATCCATCGATGTTGTCCGGAAGATGTTGGATGAATTTCGTCGATGAAATCCAAGCCCCACTGTTGAAATGGTGCGTTGACTTCAATGGGCTTGAGAGGCAATGGCTGTAATTTCTGCTTTCCTTGAAAAATTTGACATTCGTGACAACTCTTGACTGCTTTATATACATCTGAAAACAATGAAGGCCAATAAAAACCTACCCTTAGGATCTTGTTTGCCGTGGTCTTCCAAAACAAGTGGCTCCCACAGTCACCTTTGTGAAAATCCTCTACAGCTCTCTTAGCTTCCTCCTCGACCAAACAATTCAGCAATATGCCACCGGGGTCTTTCCAATATAGTGCAAATTTGATGATGCAAAATTTGGTAGCCTTTAATTTCAATGTCCTAGCTTTGTTTCGAGGCATCCCGGGAGGTGAAGACAAATTTTGAAGCACATATACAATATCAACATACCAAGGAGAAGAAATAAAGATGTCAGATACTTGTAGTGCTGAATTCTCCTCGTCTTCATCGGATAGGGCAGTTATCAAATTAATGTCTAGGCCATGGAGATTTGTTTCAGCCATCAATTTAGCGAGACCTTGACCCTTAATCAGCTTGGTAGGCTTAATTTCCACATCATATTCTAATAGTGCAGCAATCCACTTACCCCGCCTTCCTTCCGGTTCCGCTAGTACCAAGACATCTTTAACAGCCGCGTTAGGAACATATGCCAAAATGTGGGAATTCAGTATGTACACACAGAAATCTTTCAAGGCTTTTACCAACGCCAATGCTTGTTTTTCAATGATATTATACTTCAACGCTCCATCCCTTATAATACGACTGAAAAAAGCAATGGGCTTCTCAACTCCATCTCTCTTTTCCATCAGCACAGCTGCCAATGTATGCTCAGAAGCAAATGAAAATAAAATAAAATCTTGTGTATAATCCAGGCTTATTAGAGTTGGGGCTGAAGATAAAATTAACTTTACCAAATTGAAAGACTTTACCGCCTCTTCAGTCCATTTGAGATGGCTGTCCTTTTTGAGCATGTTAGTGATTTCTCTGAGGTGTTCGGCAAGATTCGGAATAAAGCGACGCAGTAAATTCAACTTGCCATTAAAGGACTGAATCTCCTTCTTGTTTCGGGGCTGCTCTGATTGCTGAATAGCTTCCACACGTGTAGGATCTATACGAATGCCATCTTTGGAAATGATGTGGCCCAACAGCTTGCCTTCACTCATGGCGAAAAGGCTCTTCTTCGGATTCAATGCGATACCATATTTTCTGCACTTTTGAAACACCATTGTTAAATGATACAAATGTTCTTCATCAGATTTAGAAAACACAGTTAAATCATCAAGATAAATGACCAAAAGGACATCCTTCTCATTAGCAAAGGCCATGTCCATCGCCCGCTGAAAGGTAGCACCTGCATTTTTCAATCCAAACGGCATCTTGGCATAATGAAATGTTCCCCATGGAGTAGTGAATGCAGTCTTGTCGCGGTCATCCTCATGCACCAAAATCTGATTGTACCAGGAATAACCATCAAGTAGCGACATCCTTGATGCCCCAACTACCCTCTGCAATATATGATCCATCTTGGGCAGCGGATAATTGTCCTTTAGCGACACCTTATTCAGATTTCTGAAGTCTATACACAAACGGATCTCACCGGTCTTCTTTCTCACGGGCACCAAGTTGGAAATCCAGTCGGAAAATCTGATTGGCACTATAATTCCATACTTGTACAACCTAGTAACTTCTTTCTCAATCAAAGGCAGCAACTTAGGATTAATTCTTCTCAAATTTTGTCGGAAAGGCTTTTGATTTGGCTTTATGGGAATGGTATGCTGAATGATACTTGTGTCTTAAGTTTTCAAATCTGAAGAATCCCATGCAAAAACATTAGAAAATGAAGACAACAATCTGATATATTCTTTCTTTACCTTTGGCGACAATGCCTTCGATAGTTTCACCATCTTTGGATTTTCAACTATTCCGACATTCACTTCTTCAACCCCTTCTTCCGTTGGCCTCAAAGTTGGTTTGCGGGCCACGTCATCTTGATCGAACAGCTCCTCCAAAGGAATTAATCCTTTAGGAATGAAATTATCTTTAAGTTGCAATACATCCATCTGATTTACTTCCTCAGGATCTGTATCTATGGAGATGTCTTTGAACTCACCTTCAACTTGTAGAAAATCCTTGATTTCTTCGTCATCTTGGAAAACTTGCCAACATCTTTGATTGTCTAGAACTGTAGGATGGTGCTTCACATAAATCTCAAACTTATTGCTGGAATTCATGGGGATTTTTAGATTGCTTTCTGCCTTAGCCAATGCATCCGCAACACCATTTTGGATGTGGGGCACACATGTCAAAGTATGTTCAGAAAACAGCTTCAAGATATCTAGGACAACATTTCGATATGCTTGCATACGAGGATGCTTGGCCTGGAACTCACCTTTCACTTGCTTTATGACCAACTCAGAGTCGCCATATACTGTTATCTTCTTTGCCTTCAGCTTTCGAAGGATTTTCAAGCCAGTAATGAGAGCCTCATATTCCGCCTCATTGTTTGAACAATCGAATTCCAATTTGTAAGAACATACTCGTACCTTGCTTGGGACTTTGTTTTGGACATAAAATGGACTTCGAATCGACACACCTATACCAGCACCATCGCTGCCCACAGCGCCATCAAAATCCATGGTCCAAAGACCATCCTCATCGTCTTCTAAGTGCTGAAAATGTGATGTCTCTGCATTTTCTGTTTGCTGCCCATTGATTTCAGTTGTTGGCTCCATGACAACGGACCCTTCTTCACTTTCCTTTCTCAAAATTTCTCTAAAATTTTCTGTAATGTCTGGTATATCTTCTGCTTGAACTAACTGACTATCTATCTCATTAAAATTATCCACAAACAAAACAAATGACTCTAAATCTGTATGTACATAATTTACAGGATGATTCACTGGCTTTTCCTTACTAGTGATCATGTATTTCATCTTTTGTTCCCGATATAATTTCCTCATCTGACCGAAGACTGGGATTGTAGCATAAGAAAAATCGAGCTGAAGTGTAGCTTTGAGCTTAGCTCCCCAAGATCTCGAAAGCAACATTCCGAATCGCGGAGGAATATCCGCCACCACCACATCCATCAAAACATTCTTTGCTAGGATTTGATCTAAGCTCACTACCAAGTCCTTGATCAAACCAATACATTTTACCCGGCTAGAATCAAACGAATACAAATCATGATATTTCCTCATGATGTCTAGTCTCAGCTTTTCCATGATTGCTTTCGGCATCAAATTATGCGAAGCTCCCGAGTCAAACATAGCATTATGTAAAACATACTCATGCAATCGCAAACTGATATAGAATGGAGGAACATCACTTTCGGGAGACTCACCATTTAAAGCGGGCCCAAAAATCAATTCTGGCTGATCATCTTCTACATTCACCGTGTCTAGAATTGGATCAAAATTCAGCATCTTGGAGATTTGGCCTCGGTAAGTGCTGTTCTTCATGATTTCCGTCAAAGGAATGGACACTTTCAACTTTGAAATTTCATTCTCCAAACTGAAAACTGAAACCTTCTCACCTTCTTTGGTCAGAACTTCTCTTTTTTCAACTTTATCTCTTGGTGTACTTGATGGTTGATCTATCTTGCTTGCTAATGATGATTGACCTACTGAAGGATCGCTCATCTCTTTCCCTTTTTTCTGTGGAGCAGCTGAACCATTCTTTGCTGAAGTATCTGTCCTCTTCTGGATGGGATTTATGGGAACAACTCGGTTTCTTAATTGTCTCTACTAAGCGGATAAAGCATTCAAGTACCCTCTTTGATATTCTTCCGATTCTTCTTCAAGCGCTGCATCATTTGACAAGATATAATGCTCATCCTGAGGGACGATGGAGTTTCTCACCAACTCTTCCTCTTCTATAATATAAGTGGGTAGATCATCAGGAGTAAAGAAGTGATTTTCCTCTCCCACCGTATCACCTTCATCCTCGGATTCTTGGCTAACAAAATTTTACTGAAGTGGAGGTTTAATTTGCTGCTGAACTGCTGCCTCTTGTGCCCTTGTTTCACGCTGTTTGATTCTATATTGCGGCTGCTGCGGACCTCGAAAATTTGGATTGTGAATCTGAGGCTCCGGCTTGTCAAGATGAACATGTTCAAGTGCTCTTTCAATCTTTTCAACCTTATGGAGGAGCTGATCTGATGTAGAAGCTTCCTCTTTGATTGTGACTTGCTTTTCCGCCTTCATCCTTGATCTCTTATCATTCAAGTTTGCCTCAACACTGACAACAATTTTCTGCATATCCTCCAAGGTGGGAGGATCTCTATCTCTCAATGAATAAGCCATCTCTGGATCAAAGCCATCCGGGAATTTAAGAATTGCTGATTTTCTAGATGGCCTTAAATCATCTGGAATAGCATTGTAAACTGTGTTAAATCTGATAATGTAATCTTGAACGGACTCACCATGATTGTGCTTGAGATTGTTGTACTCAACATTGATCTGAAGTGGATCCTTTCTGATTTCCCATCGATCTAGAAACTGCCTCTGAAGTGCTTCCAAGGTAGGTATGCTTCTAGCTGTCAAACCTCTGAACCATTTTCTTACTTCTCCATCAAATGTTTGTACAAACAAACGCATAGTTACATCCTCTTCATCTATCTCATATAGATCAAAGAAAGTCGTCATTTTGTCTATATGTTGCTGAGCAGAGACACTTTGAGGAGTGCCATCAAACATAGGGATTTTACTCTGGTAGTCGGCTGGCATATCATGCAGATTTTGGGGAAGAGCAAGGGGAGAAAATGGGGCAGCCATTGCTTTAGGTAGATTGGGTCTAGGAGTAGCAGGTGGAGTAGGTGTAGTTGTAGTATGAGGAGTATGAGGAGGAGAAGTGGTATGGGATGTAGAGGGCGAACCAACTGTAGATTCTGGATAAGTGATTATAGGAGAAACAGAAATAAAAGGAGGATTGGTTTGCTCATGCGCCGTGATAGTGGATCCAATATGAACAGATATAGTTTCAACGAACTCAGCAAGATTGGTAGCGTGAATATCTGACTAAAGAGGTCTTAGGATGAAATTGTCAACCAATTTGTTGTGTCTCTCAATTTCAAGGGCAACAGCAAAATCAGGGTTGGGAACTAAAGAATCAAGTGCACTTTCAGATTTGGTTTTGAACAAGGACAACTCAAAACTCTCGTCAAAATCAATGTCTTCAAGATACTTAAAAATAGCTGGACATGAATGAGATTTGAATATATGACCAGAATCGGAAGCCAGTTTGGATATCAAGGAACAAATAACCAATCAGCCTGTGAAAACTCTTAACTAATCATCCAAAAGTTTAGAGTTTGCAAATATACTGGGGTGAAATGCAAATGAAGTGTTACATTCACAAGCTCACGGAGGTCGACTGAAGCAGCGTTTATCTACTTGCGCTTATGCAAAGCAAAAGCGTTTCGAAGGCTACCTGGCATATCTTCAGACTCCGTCTAAGGCTTATGAAACAAACACATCAATCCACAAACAAGTTTGTTCTCCCCAGTATGTTCGCCAATATGTTAGCGCTTGAAATTTCACCTCAGGCTGAAAAAGGTAAACTCCAAGGCAACATCAAACCACTTAGCCTCGTAGCTAACCCTACGGGGCATGAGAGGGCTCTCTCCAGTCTATCTCGGCAAAGATCTTCAACGGGAAGAGATAACCAAAAAATAACACTGACTTTAGGCTAGTAAACTGATCAAAAGGGTTGATTTGGGGTTTTTTGGGGTTTTTGGTGGCAAATTGAGGGGATGGCAATTTTGGGTGCGGGGATTGGACACAGTTTCTGCAGGGGGTTCTTTGGGGCGAGGTAGGAGACTGTATTGATGCCTTTGAAATATTTGGATGGATGAGAATGACTGGTGAGGAGCAAAGGAGAGCAAGCAATCACCTTGAATTCTCCTTAAACATCTGAAAACATTGATATTAAGCAAACTTAAAGGCAGAGCATAGCAACCATGAATTCTACCTTAACACTTCATTTGCCTAATTTGGAGAAGAAAAAGTAAGAATATGATTCACATAAAAAACTTACAAGTACAAAGAGAAACACACCATCAATACATGTAACCACAGGAATCCCAAAAAGGACTGCAAAACCCTAGTCTTTCTTCCTTTGCCAAAAACGCAGAGATACAATGAGTAATACAATAGAAGCTTTCTCCCTCAAGAGTCCAACCATGAAAATGACTAAGAAAGTACATAATAGGCAAGCTAACATCTTTCCTTGCCTCTAGGGGTCGAGCTCACTATCCTAGGATCTGTTTCAACCAATTCCAAACTGAGCACTAAAATCTAGGCAGTCAAAACCACTTGCCTCTATAAGCTAGGAAACCAATTCATTCATTAAATTTTTGCCTTTTTCATGAATGAATCTTCTAGAAGAGATAAATAAGTGTCAAAGTATCATAAAATTACATTTACATCAAGGAGGATCAAAATCCACTCCAAAAAGTCAAACCTAGTCAAAACTGCGTTTTGCTGAGCTGTAGGTGCATTTCTGTGAAAATAGCCTGATGCGTAGCGCCCTGAATCTCAACGCGTAGCGCGCATTTGGGCTTGCTTTTGAGGCACTTCCCGGAGTCCAAATGAGGCACAAGTGGGCTTGTTGGAAATTTCTGGATGTCTACTTTCCAACCCAAGTGGAATTGTTCAATTTGGTGGCCATTTGCCCCTCCAAAATTGCAATCTCCCAATACTGCTTCCTGTGTGTCCAAAAAGTGGCAGAAAGTCATTTTTTGCTTGTTTTTTGACCTTCTGGAGGCTCAAAACTTGGTGAAATTTCTTGGAAATTGCTAAGAAAGTGTATTTTTGCATGAAAAATCCAAAAAGGCTGAGTTTTCATGAAAAGGAGTTGCCCATATTCAGGGTAGCGCGCGGTGCGCTACGCGTTGGGGAAGAAAACCTGTTTTTTGCCCAAAAAATTCACAAATGACCAAAAATACTCATATTTTTTGAAATTTGTGCAGAAGGTAAGTCATTTAGCACCATGCTCCTTCAAGGAAGCCTCAGCCAAGATGTGGAGGGGATCAGGCCTTTTTCTTCGTTTTAGTGCCTTGGCCAACCGTCCTTTGAGCACCTTCATTTTTGCCTTACATATGTGCATTCGAGCCCAATAATGATTCTTCATGTGGCGGAGCATATCTTTTTCTCTATTGTCTTTCACCAACAATCTTTCCAAGTGAGTGTTCACTCGAATAAGCATGGATTCTCGATCTATGGGTATCAAATCACCGGGTCTCCTACAGGCCAATTCCCGGTCTTCACGAATCATCCGCTGCTCATAAAGCTCGTGCTCATCCTCCAACTGTTTGTTGTGCTGCTCTAAATAGTTAATTACCCCTTTTGCCATCTGCAATTTCTTGTGCAGCGACTCATTCTCGGTCCTTTTCTCTCGGATGATCTCCTTGAGCTTTGAGGCAGGAGAGCTAGCCTCAATATCAATGACATGTGTATCCGGACCTGCTGAAGGGCCCTCATCAATCATGGGCCTCTTGCCCCTCTCTGATACCTGTGCTGCTGTCGGAAGCGAGGCCCCTTCCACATCATGTGGAGATAACACTCGCGGTGCTAATGAAGAAGGCGAGACCCCTTCCACCTGATGTGGAGAAATACTCGCCGAGCTGATGCAAATAAGGCCCTGTGGCCTCTCTGATATGTGACCAATGGAGGGGAGCTGACATGTCTGGGCTCAGGGATGTCATACCGCTGTGAAGGTCCTCCCTCCTCATGAGCAACTTCAGGGGGTGGTGGCGCTGTGAAGAAATTTCGAGAGATGAAATCCTCCCATGGAATACCCTGCTGGGCCAACTGATGCATGACCACAATCTTGATCAAAGCATAATGGTAGATGCTCCTGTGTTGCTGTGCTGGGCTCTTTCTCTGCACCAAGGGCACCATCCTCTCAATATTCCGGCACCTGAAGAAAGGAATGTTCATCATCCGTACCCGTGTGAAATGCATCAACAAGCGGATATGATACGAATACAAACGTGAAAATCTGCCCTCACAGGTGAAATAGCGAATGATGAGCCTCATCAAGGGCACATACTCATACCTCAAGAATCTGAAAGGAAACACACCAGTTAGGTGCCTCATATATACATGTTTAATGTAGGGCTCATACTGGAATTTGTCCAACAACTGGCGCTTGTTCCACTCTTCTCCAACATTGGGTATCCCTGTTGCTTGAGCAACAATCTCAGGTGACAATGTAAAATCCACCCCTCCAAGATTCACATGCCATGTGCAAATGCAAAACAAACAAGCGGACCAATTCCCTGTGGTGCTGAATTTGGGAAATTCTCTCGCAATATCCATAGCATGATTGATGACAGAAACATGTGACTGCAAGTGGACAAGCTTGCAAATAGGCCAAAGAGGTGGGCTCCTCTCTCACATACTGACCACCCTTACCACCCCTGTGAGGCCTCCTTGGCACCTCAACCTCTGGTGTTGACTCACAGTCATCACTTTGCTCATAGTCTGTTTCGGTTTCTGACATGGTTTCAAGAGCAAAATGGCTGAAATGTACTGCTGCTTCTGCTCAAATGACCTGCTGTTTGGACTGTTTGAATGCTGCTCCAAGGAGACAAAAAACACAAGGGAGATGTTAGGGAGGGGGACTTTGAGGGGACTTAGGGAAAATATATATAAAAAGGGAATTTAGGGAAGGAATTATGGCACATACATCATCACATCATCATAATTTTCAGGGTTTTGATAGGAGGTAGGGTTTAGGGAGATTTTATTGAATTTTAGGGATAGGTAGGGTTTTAAGGCTTTTGATTTTTTTTTTTGTTAGGGAGATTAGGTGAAAATGACAAGGGAGGAGATAATGGGAATGTGGGGAAATGAGGGAGTGAAAAAGGACGACCTTGGGTAGCAAATGTAAAACCATAGCTCACATGCATTTGAAGTTTTCTTTAAACATAATACATATGAATTTTCCATTTCACCTTGATGGCATTTGACACATTTTCACGCTCATGTTATCTTTACAAAGCAATAACTTCAATGATTTGAGGCCTACCTAAAGAAATTGAAGAGGAAGAAGTCGATTTGTGGCTTACTGGCAAATTTCTGAAGGTGGAAACCCAACGCGTAGCGTGCGGGCTCTGGAGCGTAGCGCACACCCAATGCGTAGCGCCCGACCAAATTTTGCACTGCAGAGACTGCCCTGACGCGTAGTGCGTAGGCCCTGATGCGTAGCGCGCAGGTGCAGTCACCAAATTTGCCCAGTTTCACACTAAATCGCCTTTCACACTTGCTCTTGGAGTCTTGGAGGCAAAAGAATTACAAAATGAGGAGAGAGGGGCTTTTATACGCTTGATTTAAATTTATTTCCCCTCAAACCCACTTTATAATGTTTATGCAATGACACTCTTTAAAACTAATTGCTGCTGACTTGTGGTTTCCTTTTTGTCATGAAATTGGTTGAAATGATGTTTTTTCTTGAAAAATTTTGCAGGGATAGTTTTTGAGGAGTCTCGGCAAAGGAGACCAAGGCCGCATGCCGACTTCTGGGGAATTTGAATTTTTTACAATTTTTTACAAAAATGAGAAAATGACCTTGCCTTCAAAAACAGAGTTTTTGAACTCAAGGTAAAAATTAGCTATACAATATGAAATCATCTGAAGTGATGCTTTGATGGACATCCCTCTGGCCTGCTAGGCATTTATTGACCTCATAAGACATGACCTCAAAAGACAAAATTTGACTAAACCCTAGACCTAGGACCTTGATTTCAAGACAAGACCAATGACCCTGTAAGGAATTTATTGATCGAAACAAACTTAACCCAGCAGTGCCAAGAGGGGAATAAAAGACACAAGCTCCTCCATCAGGGTTATGGCATGCCTAATGGAATGCAATAAGATGTCATTGATGAGACACCTACTTATGCAAATGGAAAGAGCTTTGATCGCTGATGGAGGGCTACTAGAACGACTCTAACAGTTAGTAAAAGGACACATCACCAGATTTAATGGAACTTCAAGAGGCGGTTAAGCACATGTCACGAAACACACATGGAGTGTTGGATTATCCAATGCCCAATAATATCCCCTCAAGTACGAGTCAAGTGTGATTCACACTCGAGACCTTTTGATCTAATACCACTTGTTGGAATCACAATTTCCATTACACCAAAACCCGCAGGTGTTAGTAAACAAACACATCACCAAAGTTAACAGATCCTCGAGAGGCAACTAAGAACATGTAAGAAAAACATTGGGAGCATTGGAGTATCCAATGCCCAATAATTAGGGTAGCCTTAAATGGATTCTCTAAACCTTGGAACAACTTTGTACATGGAATAGTTGCAAGGGAGAGGTTTCTTGATTGGGCGAGACTTTGGGTTGATTTCATGCAAGAGGAGCTAAGACTTGGCTCAAGTTCTACCAACCAGCTACATGGATAGGGTGGTGAGAACGTTTTTCTTGCTGCCAAGGGAAAGAAAAAATTCAAGAAGGGGCCCAAGGATGGGGTCAACAAGAAGGGAGAACAAAATAAGGATATGAGCAAAGTGAAATGATTTCTTGTCATAAGATGGGACATTATGTGGTGACTTTCCCAAATAAGAAGAAGAATCAAGTTGTAGTTTCAGCAAAGGTGGATGAGTTTTCCATACGAGCACATATGACAGTCAGGGATGGTTTGTATGTCCCTGGGTTGAAGAAGAACCTAATATCAAATTCTACCATAGAGGATATGATATTTGAGGTGTTTTTCAGACATGGAAAGGTACTCATCTACCCTAAGGGGTTCAACATCACTTCGACTAAAGTGATTGGGATGAGACAAGAGAAGCTTTACAAGTCATGTTTCAGCCCATCCATTTCTTGATTAACATTAACAATAGTAGCAATGCTATGGTATATGAGGATACATCATTTACATCATGGATCTCTTATTATTCTGGGGGAGATTGTCATCAAATTTCCTAATTTTTAGTGTGGATCATAAGGCGAAAGTACACTGTGACTGGTTTTCCAAGCAATGACAATAAGACAATAAGTATACTTGATTTGGTTCATTCTATTGTATGTTGTATGACGTCTTCAATCTCTCTTAGTGTTCATATGTATTATGGTATATTCATTGATGACTTCTCAAGGAAGACCTATATTTATTTCATGAAGACCAAGGATGAGGCCTTCAAGAGGTTCAAATAGTTCAAAGCTCTTGTGGAGAATCAAACAGGGAGGAAGATCCAAGTGTTGAGGTTAGCTAATGGATGTGATTATACCTCCAACACCTTCAATAAATTCAATGCACAAGAAGGCATTAAGAGAGAGTTGACAGTGCCTTATAATCTACGACAGAATCGGGTTGTTTAAAGGAAGAATAGGTTAATTGTGGGATCATCTAGAGCTATGTTGCATGATCAAAGTTTCACATTATTTCTTTGGGTTGAGGCTTATAACACTATGGTATATGTTCAAAATAGGAGTCATCATCGTGCATTAGGAAGGAAACCTCCTAAGGAGGCTTTCTTTGGGAAGAAGCCTAAGATTGGGAACTTTTGCATCTTTGGGTTCCTAATATGGTCACATGTCCCTTCAGAGAAGAGGAAGAATATAAAACCCATTGCATAAAAGGGCATCCTTGTTGGGTATATCAAGACTTTGAAGGATTACCGCATATACATACATTCCTTGAGGAAGGTTGTTTTGAGGAGGGATGTGAGAATTGAGGAGGATACAACCTTTCAGAGATCTTTGGAGGGAGAGAAATAGATACCTCACACATAGGTTCCTCAAACAAAGGGGCCACAAAGTTTAGGAGATATGATTTCATCTGGTATTGGTTTGACATTGATTTCAGTTATCACTGGATCTTATATTATCAGTTCATAGGATATTGGCACACCTAATTCAACATCGCAGAGCACTAGTGGACAATATTCAAGTGTAGAGTCTTCATCTACACCTTTAGTAGATAAGGAATACGAGAAATATTACGACACTCCACTAAAAATGAAATTCAATAGGTTGCAGGAGCTCTTAAAAGAATCTAAGGAGTCAATAAGGAGTCCTAAAAGTGTTTTTAGGGAGAGTAAACAATCAAAGAAGTTTTGTAGTTATTTGGCTATAGTGATCAACATCTGAGAGGTAGATCCTTCTTCATATTAGGAGGAAACAAATAAATAGGTTTGGAGAGATTCCATGACAAAAGATATGCCTCCATCATGAAGAACGATGTTTGGGAAGTGGTAGCAAGAACGGAGGGGAAGTCAGTTGTGACTTCTAGGTGGTTGTATAAGATTAAGTATGTCGCGGATGGAAGCATAGAGAAGTACAAAGAACAATTTGTGGTAAGAGGATTTTCATAGGTGGAGGGAGTTGATTATGATAATACATTCACACATATTTCTCAATACACTTTGATCAAAGCAGTGATCCCCATTGCAGTGGAGATGGGGTGGAAGATATCCACCAAATGGATGTGAAGACCACATTTCTAAATGGACTTATACAAGAGGAGGTGTACATTGAGAAACCACAGGAATTTGAGATTCATGGGAGGGGTTTTCATGTGTGTTGAATGAAGAAGCCACTATATGGACTAAAGAAAGATCTGCAAGCCTGGTATTCATAGATAGATACTTACAGCATATTGGTTTTGAGAAGAGTGAGGAAGATCCAAACATCTATTAAATATGTATTGGAGGAGAGCCCCTCGTGACAAGAGAGGAGAGACTAATAGATGCTTGCAATAAAGCTCTTAATTCAAAGTAAAAAATGAAGGACCTTTGACTGATGCACTACATTTTGAGAATGGAGGTGTAGCAGGAGGATGGGCATATCTTTCTGGGACAAGAAAAGTATGCAATTGATATTCTGAGGATATTTAGGATGGAGGGTTGCAAGTCTATGGCTACATCGATGATCACCAACTTCCAAAAGCTTATCACTTATGAGGGAGAGTTTATGGACCCCACTTTATATCATGAACTCATCAAGTCATTAATGTATTTGACAAAAACCAATACAGAATTTTGTTTGTTATTAAGACTTGCATTCAGCATCAGATAGAGCCTAGGAGAGTGAATTGGATTGTAGAAAAACATGTATTGAGATACATGCAGGGGATAGTGGACTATAGACTAGACTATGTATGAGGGGATGTAGTCCATGTTGTTGGCTACACAGATTCTAATTGGGTAGGAAGTGTAGTGAATTAAAAGAGAACTTCTAGGTGTTATCTCAGTGTGTGCTCAGTTGTTGTGTCTTGGCTCAGTTGGAAACATGGGTCAATGGCATTGAGTTCTACAAGGTCAAAATGTGTGGAAACTAGTCAGAAGAGTTGTGAGGTCATTTGGCTTTGCAAGCTATTGGTGGGTTTGTTCGAACAACAGTTGGAGGCCACCATGATACTATAATTATCATAGTTGCATCAAAATCTTAGGTAATCTAGTATTTCATGATCGATCCAAACATATTGACATCAAATACCATTTCAACCAAGATCATATCTAGAGAGGAGCAAACAAGCTGAGATGCATTTCCACTAATGAGCAAGTTGTGGACATCCTCACAAAGTCCCTTATGAAGGGAAAATTTGTATTTTTCAGGGACAAGATGGGAGTGGTGAATTCTAGGATGAGAGGGCACAAATTTTGAGGATATTTCTCCAATAGTTAGTAGCAAGATACAACATGATTTTTTAGGGTAGATTCTAGCATTTAATGCTTTGTTCATACAATAGTCTTAGCATAATTTTCAAGGCATCTAGTGGCACAAATTTCGAGGCAGGTTGGGCCACAAAATTTGATGGAATTATACAACATTTAATGATATATGTTTCTACAACAATTGACATAAATTTATGAGAAAAGTGGGCACATAAATCGAGATAACAAAGTCACAAAATTTAAGAAGTATGGAACAAATTTCAAGGAAATATAGGCACAGTTTCCAAGAGATAAGTCTACATTTATTGCTAAAGTTTATTGTTGTAAATTTCTCTAAAGAAATAATAAAACTCCTCTCTCTCTCACTCGTTTTCCCTCTATGTTTTTTCCAAGGACAATTTTGTTAGAAAATCATAAAGGCATAAAGATTCTCTTATATTGACAATTACTTGTGATGTGATTGTGGACTTATTATCTTCTTTATGTTCTTCTTTTATCTTTCTTTCATCAAGAAATCATCAAAACAAAACATGAAGATCAACGACACTAGATGTAGGAACTCAACTAGGGCTAAAACCCCTATATAGGGGAAAACCCAATCAAACTCTTCCAATAATCAAACTGATATAGATCAAAACCTTATACTTGACAAATAGACCTTCCTCCTCCACCAAGTCATCCTTCCAAGATGATTCAACAACCTTTAGTATGTTGCCATTATGATACAGGTGTTGTCCTTGATGGCAACTCACATATATGATGAATGATAGCAGTTCACAGTGCAACAGGTTAACAAGAATTACAGATCAGACTCCAGAGATTGAAGAAAGAGAATGGTTTAAGAAGTATACATTGGTTCACTTTGTCCAAGCAACGTACACACACCAGTTAATGGAACAAAAGGAGCGTATACGTATGAACACATTTTCACAAAAGGAAAAGCATGTATGGGATGGAAAATCAAGGTTTTGGTCTAAGGTATTCGTCTGAGGTTTTTGGACCGAGGTATTGAGAAAGGCCAAAAACTATATGAGGAGAATATCAAAGGGCCAAGTGTGCAAGTGTAAGGGTTTCTCAGGAATATTTCTATCTGAAGTATATTTTATGTTGCAGGGGCTATGATTATGATATGATCTAAAAAAATGTGTGCACCTTGAGTTCAATGTAGGATCAGGATCATGAAACCTGAAATGACTTGCCATTCAATGATCTAATCTTGGTTGGGCTAGATCTTATTCCTAACGCATGTTTTATTCTATAAATGTTATGATCTAGGTCTGACTGAAGTCTAGAATAGCTGTGAAGTTTTAAGTTATTATTTGTATATCTATATGCTTGTTCGTCTTGGTGAAGGTGCATATACACGCTAGTTTGGCACTTCGAAGTAGCATATACATTATGAAATATGATGTCTAAAGTTGTAGTTGGTTCTAGTTGTTGATGCAGATCTCTGGGTTCTGTTCTATGTTCTGGTGATTGTGTTATGGTGATAGTGTTCTAAATGTTCAGATTGATTGATTATGTTTTGCTTCAGTGATGATGGGTTTTCAGTGATTGGTTATATTTCAGTGGTGATTGTTTTTTAGCTTCAATGTTGTTGATGGGTCCAGTATGAAAATTGGATGAAATGTGGCCTTCATATTGTGTTGTTGTGTACCGGGAGTATCCAGTCTGAAAATTAATGAAACGAGGTCCCTGGAGGAAGAGAGAAGGTCGTATCCTTATGTAGGTTGGCACCTATGTACTGGTAAACATATTAGCTAGTACAAGAGTCAGGGGGTTAGAGCTCCCTTCCAGTAGAAACTAGAAAACGAGTGAAGGTTGGAGCCTTTTGTAGGTCAGCGCCTACATACTAGTAAACATATTGGCTAGTACAAGAGATAGGGGGTAGTAGCTCCCTTCCAGTAGAAGCTGGAGAACGAGAGAAGGTTGCGGTCTTCTACAGGTGGGTGCCTGCGTACTGGTATGAGTTTGCACCAGTACAAGATTGTAAACATGTTTTCTTATATTAAAAGAAGACAGAGGTGACAATATCAGGTGGTTTTTCTCCCACATTGGGTTTCCACCTTAAATCTTGGTGTTCATGTGTGTTGCTTATGTGTGATGGTTTATTCTGTTATTACTGCACATGGTTACTATTTAAATGGCTAATAAAGTACTTATTATAGATCAACGTATGATGAATTAACTGAATCATAAGTTCACTGGATATACGCAAGTTGCCTTAAAGATAGTTGTGTGCACACGTGAGTTCCCTTCATTGAAGTAGCGTATATAAATATGAGTATGAAATGAAAAAGTTATTGATTTGATAAATACTTATTCACCCCACCCCCCCCCTCTCAGTATATTCCCAACAATTGGTATCAGAGCAAGTCCTTCAGAAGAAGCTTGATCGCTTAAAGGGAGATCTTTCAAGATGAACAATCACGAAGGCATGGGATCGATCAGACCACCAATCTTCAATGGGAACAACTTGGTAGATTAGAAAACACGAACTAGAGCTTATCTACAGTCACTTGGAGTTGATGTTTGGGAAATTATGGAAAGAGGATATCAATATCTAGCAGCAGTCCCCATGGATCCAACAGAAAAGAAATCATATGAAATCATTGCCAAAGCCGTCAACGCTTTATTGGGAAGTATATCAGAATCAGAATTCGTCATAGTCATGCAGTTCAACACAGACAAGGAAATATGGGACAGAATCATTCAGGGCTACAAAGGAGACTCGCAGGTAAAACGTGATAAACTCCAAACTCTCAGAATCCAGTATGAAACTCTCAAGATGCATAGTGATGAAAATATTTCTAGTTATTTGTTGTGAGTAGATGGGATTGTAAATCATATGAGAAATTTGGGTGAAGAAATAAAGGAGGCTACAATAGTTGAGAAAATTTTGAGATCTTTGTCTTCTAAATTTGAGTCAAAAATATCTGCCATTGAAGAAAATCAAGATCTACAATCTATTACTATTGTTCAACTTCATGGAATTTTAACTGCCTCTGAAATGAGGAAATGAGGTCCATTAGGCACCAAAGAATTTTCTTTCAAAGCTTCTGCAAAAGGAAAAGAAAAGGGAGATCTCAAAGAATTAGGATATATATCATAAGAAGAAGAGGTAAACTTTGTGAAGAAACTTCAGTGAGGTTCTAGAAGATTCAGAGGTAAGCTTCCCTTCAAATGTTTTTCTTGTGGAAGAGTTGGTCATTACATTGCTAAATGCCCCCATGACAAAGGAAATATTTCTGCAGAAGGTAATAGAAGTTATTATACTCAAGAAGATAGTGGTGGCATGTCTAATAGTGATGAAGATGATCAAGAAATTAAACTACTCATGGCATATGAAAATTATACCTTAGAAAAGGAAGATTTCCTTAAAGAAATCACTCAACTCAAAATATGTTTGACAGAAAAGGATACAATCATAGACACAGTTATACATCAACTCACTGAAAAGGACAAGCACAATGAAGTGTTAGAATTTGTAGTAAGTCTAAGAAAAGAACTTGAGAAAACAAAATTTCTTAATCTTAGATTTGCTAAAGGATTGGAAATGTTAGATGAAATTATCAAAGTTCAACGTTCTCCTCTTATAAAGACTGGTCTTGGTTTTCATGAAACTGTTGAAGGTGAATCTAGCTCACAAGATGACGTAAGGAATTTTAATGCAAAATCTGAAATGCTCAACAAGGAGATAAGAGGTCAACCCCATCAACAACCAAGGAAAGAAAGACTTCAAACAAAATCATTTCCTGCTAACTATGGAAGGGATAATCGTTTCTTTCCTCTGACAAATAATGTTGAATGTTTTATATGTCATAATTTTGGGCATGTTGCAGCCAGATGCCGAAGTAGAATGATTCAAGACCATCATACAGAAAGATCATCAGTTTCCAAGTACTTTAAGGGATATTGTTTTTCTTGCAATATGTTTGGTCACAAATCTATTGATTGCGATAGAAGGAATATGAAACATGTAAGTTGTTATGCGTGTAACAAGTTTGGACATATAGCAAAGGAATGTAGGAGAAAAGTTCGGCCACCATACCAAAAGGAGAAAACATCATCACAATCCAAGGTATTGAAGAAGAAGGAATTGTTGTTAGAAAGATGTGGCATAGCTCAATATACAGACATAACAGACCTAGGGGGAGCTGAAAGTGTAAAACTTTAGTATTCCAATTCTCATACACAGTTATTATGAAGACAAGTCACGTATATACGTGAGTTAGAAGTTGCACAATCACGTATATGGTGTTTTGAGGAAAAAGTTGTGGGACAAACTTAGGAAAAGGGGTCTAATATGGTTCAGTGAATTATCAATTATTTGTTTTGTTCTGATTGATGATGATTACAGTCTATTGATGATATGTAGAAGTGCTTTTGGCCCTCATAAGTTGTTAATAACTTGATGAATAACTGGTTGATGATGATGCCTTGATGATTCTTACTAACAAATGCAATGATCAGATCTGACAGTGAATAGATGGCATAGGTTCAGGGGAAGAATATGCTACTAATAATGCATTGTTTGCATCATACATGATGATACTTATATTGTTTAATTCACATAGTTTCTTTGATTCAGAGGACTCTTTTGATGATGGACATATACAGGTTATTGATCTTGATGCTGCTGGTAAATGCTTATGGTACAAATCATATATGGTGTATGATAGTTGTTGATGACTATCATGGTATTTTTTAGATCGTTGGTCCTTGTTATAAATTTCATGTATATCATTTGATGTAAAGGTTATGTAGAGACCTAATTTGTAACCCCACTATGCATGGGAAGGATGATGTAATAATTGTTATTTTAGTCATGTATAAACATTTGGTATATCCCCACTTGGTTGGGTGGATGAGTCAAATTTGGTGTATCCCCACTTGGTTGGGTGATTGATATATGTATGAGTCATTGGTCTTAGGGAGGTCAAACTCACTTAGTTGAGTTATAGAGTCATGTTATTCTTTTGAAACATATCTCTGCAGAATTTTCATGTACTCAGGGGGACCATGGATAGCATGGTGTATCTCAAAGGAGGAGAATATCTTGGTCCGCCCTTTTCCCTTGATGTCAAAGGGGGAGAGTATCTTGGTGTTGTTTGATATATCTATCAAGTTCTACAGCTTGACGTAATAAACACCAATATGGTTTCCATCAAGTCCAAAGGGGAGATTGTTGGTATTATGATACAAGTGTTGTCCTTGATGGCAACTCACATATATGATGAATGATAGCAGTTCACAGTGCAACGGGTTAACAAGGATTACAGATCGAACTCTAGAGATTGAAGAAAGAGAATGGTTTAATTATTATATGTTGGTTCACTTTGTCCAAGCAGCATATACACGCGAGTTAATAGAACAAAAGGAGCATATATGTATGCACGCACTTTCACAGAAGGAAAAGCGCGTATGGGATGGAAAATCAAGATTTTGGTTCGAGGTATTAGTCTAAGCTTTTTGGTATGAGGTATTGGTTTGAGGTTTTGGTCCGAGTTTTTGTACCGAGGTATTGGTCCAAGGTTTTTGGTCCTAGGTATTGGTCTGAGGTTTTGGTCTGAGGTTTTGGTCTGAGGTATTGAGAAAGGCAAAAAACTATATAAGGAGGAGAAGATCAAAGGTCCAAGTGTGGAAGTGTAAGGGTTTCTCAGGAATACTTTTATCTGAAGTATATTATATGTTGCAGGGGCTATGATTATGATATGATTTGAAATATTTTGTGCACCTTGAATTCAATGTTGGACCAAGATTATGAGACCTGAAATGACTTGCCATTGAATGATCTGATATTGGTTGGGCTAGATTTGATTGCTAACGCATGTTTTATTCTGTAAATGTTATGATCTGGGTATGACTGAAGTCTGGAATAGTTGTAGAGTTTTACGTTAGTATTTTCATATCTATACGCTATTTCACCTCAGTGAAGGTGCGTATACACGCTAGTTTGGCACTTCGAAGTAGTGTATACATTATGAAATATGATGTATGAAGTTGCAGTTGGTTTTGGTTGTTGATGTAGAGCTTTGGGATCTGCTCTGTGTTCTACTGACTACGTTTTAGTGACAGTGTTCTAAGTGTTCAGATTTATTGATTGTGATTTGCTTTAGTGATGATGGGTTTTTAGTGATTCGTTGTATTGTAGTGGTGATTGATTTTGAGCTTCAATGTTGCTGATGGGTCCAGTATGAAAATTGGATGAAACATGGCCTTTATATTGTGTTGTTGTGTACCAAGAGTATCCAGTTTGAAAATTAATGAAACGAGGTCTTTGGAGGAAGAGAGAAGGTTGTAGCCTTCTGTAGGCCAGCACCTACGTACAGGTAAACATATCGGCCAGTGCAAGATCCAAGGGGTTAGAGATCCCTTCCAGTAGAAGTTGGAAAACAAGTGAAGTTTAGAGCCTTCTATAGGTCGAAGCCTACGTATTAGTAAACATATTGGCTAGTACAAGAGCTATAGGGTTGTAGCTCCCTTCCAGTAGAAGCTGGAGAATGAGAGAAGGTTGTAGCCTTCTATAGGTGGGTGCCTGCGTACTGGTATGAGTCGGCACCAATACAAGATTGTAAACGGGTTTTTCTTATATTAAAAGAAGATAGAGATGACAACAACAGGTGGTTTTTCTCCCACATTGGGTTTCCACCTTAAATCTTGGTGTTCATGTTTGTTTCTTATGTGTGATGGTTTATTTTTTTATTACTACACATGGTTACTATTTAAATGGTTAATAAAGTATTGATTATAGATCAATATATGATGAATTAATTGAATCATAAGTTCAATGGATATACGATGGTTTCCTTAAACACAGTTGCATGCACATGCGAGTGCCCTTCGTTGAAGTAGCATATATAAATTTGAGTAAGAAATGAAAAAGTTATAGATTTGATAAATATTGATTCCCCCCCCCCCCCGCTCTCAATATTATTCCCAACATAGTAGTCTCTTCATGTCCAACGGCTACATCCGAGAAACAACCCAGAATTTCGGCCCCCAACAACTTCAAAATTTCGGCCAGCTACAATACTGCAAATTCGGCCCTTCCAGCCATGCAAAAAAATTGCATGTGTGAGACAAAAAGAGAAAAATTTTACTTATTATGCTTGACAAAGACCTCCTTCTTCACTAGGGTTTCCTTCCTCTTCCTTGAACTTCACACCTTTCTCTATCTCCAGCAATTGCAGATCGAACGTGTTAGTGATGTGCTCCAAATGAGGTCAAGTTCTTGTCTTTATATAGTGAATTTGTGAGGTTGAATTCCATTGATGAGGCTGACTTGTCCTTCTTGAGGCTGAATTGGTGGACGAGACCTAAAAGACCAATTTCACATTAAAATAAATTTAATTCTTGATAGATGAAGCCCAAGGGTCTTATTGTCACTTTTAATAGCACTCGTAGCACCAGTGCTTCGGGAAACATAGAAAGCTTCCTAGAGATAGCCTCTAGGTTGATTGTAGACCAGTGCCTAAGACATATTAAAGAGAGGAGTGCTTGGAGGATTATATACGGGGGCTTTCGGTCCACTCCAATTTTCACATTATTCAAAAGATAATAAAAGGGCTTGGTTCAATCAATTTTCATGAAGGTAAACTCAATCCAATACATGGATCCAAATGTTCAAGGGGTAAATCAGGTGAACCTCGAAGAGGAATGTCCAGTTCTGGTGCCCGACACACAGCAATGGGAAGCTTAATATTGCAGTTGTAGTAAAGGTGAAGAGGAGGATAGAAAGGAGGGAATTCGATGCACAGGGATGCTAACATAATCCTAAGCAACAATGTTCTAGCAAAAATATGGAAGAGGGGGAGATGAAAGAGAGGCAAGAGTGGAGCGCTAGTCAAGGTTTTAGGCCATATACTCATGGGCACATTTGTATCCAAAAGCTTAAGAAAATATGTGCACATTACAGGGACTTAAGTAAATCTATAGCTAACACACGTATTGTTGCTACTTGGTAACAAATATACAATCATGAACAAGGGAGAAAACAACAACTTCATCACACTATTTTAGAGATAGAAAACATAAATGGAATGACATTATAGAGGGGAAAACATATGGCACATTTCCATTATTGGAATCACCAGAGAGTTTCATTAATCTTCAAAGCGAGTCACATTCATTAGTCCATTTACATTTCACAATACATCCTATGAGTCCCTTATGAAAAAGAATTAGAACCAAAATGGAACCATAGAATTTATACCACTCTGGGTGCAGAATTTAAGAACCTTTATCAAGTGTTTCTCCCCCTTATTTATATAGATAAGGGAGGTGTTGGATCCACATTTACAAAATATTTCAGCCAAGGGCCAACTATTTGATTGACTAGATGCCTCGACCTCTGATAACTCTGCTACCCAAAATGATTTCTAAGGATTTGATTCCTTTGTTGAAAATAAACAGAAATTACAGAAATAATAAGAAAAGGAAAACTGGATGATGATGGCAGAATATGTCCCTATGTTGTTCCTGTGAAGGCCCTTGATCAGGCCACATCTCTTTCATGATGTGCCTTCCTTCTACTCATCCCATTCCTGTTGCTTTCAGCTTAACTACCGGAATTACTCATTCTCCATAGCAAGGAGTAGATTGACTGTGAGTTGCCTATTATAGACTAGAAGTGGAGAATGTCCTGGCAATCCTTCGTTGTGTATCTGAGTGGAGCCCCACATTGAGCCATTAATCTTCCTATGCACCCATACCTTCATTTACTTTGTATTTTGTTTGATGACCGTGTTGCTGGATATACGCCAAAAAATACCCTCATCGTCCCATGAAGCAGAAGCGAAATAAATGTTTTAATGTTTGTTGATTTGGGTCATTGATCTGTGCCAATTCAATCTAGGTCATTGATCTGGGTCTGTTGTTATCACAGTTGTTAGTGTCGGTATCTTCATCCCTCCATCAGTGATCAAAATTCTCTTGTTGCGTTGCATTTTAGGTGTCTCATCTAATAAGCCGCATTCCATTAGGATCATGGATCATCTGATGGTAGTGGCATAGTATACATTTTCCATCATGTTCTTTACCTACTTACCCCTTTTCATCATTTGCAGTCATTTTTTGTCTTCAAATTTGCAAAAGTCATTATCAGGGTTTTAGGTCTCATTAGGTGGTCTAGGGTTTCGTCAATAAGGTCTTGAAAATGCTCAATAATGGTTAGTAGGAGCATGAGGAGGTCAAATAAAATCTCAGCAACAATAATTTCCATAATCACATGCTTAGTGATTGATTTTTCCTCAAAACCCTGTTTTGAGGAAAAACAGAGTTTTTCTATGTTTCATGTAATAAATTTCATGTAATTTCATTTTTTCATATGTAATAATTTCAAAAGAAGCCCTGGTCACTTTGCCAAGCCTTTGCTACTTCAGTTCCTACCAAAGAAACAAAATTCCAAAGTATTTAGTCCATCAAAGGCAAAAATAAAGCAAACTGCCCAAAACAGAGTTTCAAAAAGCAAATGAAAATCAAACATTAGCAAAGTGGGTTTTCATAAGTCAAAAATTAAAGTCATTGTTATATAAAGTATATTCATACCAAACAAGGCTCATTTGTGTCCAAAGGAGAAGAGAACAAGTGAAATTTGCGTTTTCAAAGCCAAAGGAGCGATTTTGCAGTCAAAGGGTGAAAACTTGTGGGCGCGGCGCACCGAGCAGTAACTGACAGTGTATTTCTATAACGGGCGCAACGAACCAAGGCAGCATGACACACTTGTGAGGTGGCGCGGCGCACAAATTTCCAAAGCCCAAAATCACTCATATCTTCCTCCAAAACTCTCAAAATCGTTAATTCCTCATTGTTCAAGTAAGTGGATACCCCCTCATGGCCAATGAATGATTTTGTCTTAGTATTTATGGTGATTCAATAGGGAAATATTGAAACCCTAGCTCCTTGCATTGCTTGTTAAAAAACATTGCCTAGGGTTTACAAATTGCATTTTTGCTGCTAAATTTCACCCCTACCATTTTCACTCCCTCACCCCCTCACTTCATTCTCTCCCTCCCTTTTCATTCGTATTTACCTATTCCCTATTCCCCATATCCTTAAAAATACTAACACTAATCCTGAATCTCGTTATCCCAAACCCTAATTGCTATTCCTAAACCCTAACTATTATTCTCTAAACCCTTTCATTTCCCAAAAAACCTACAAACAACATCCCCAACCCCTCATACACAGTCCCTCATCAATTCATATCTTTGGCAGAAAATTCCTATTGTGACTCTAAAATCTCTTCATACTCATCTAGTAAACTCAAGCGTTGGCAAACATGGAGTCAGATTCTTCCTATGACAAAAATGAGGAAACAGTCAGTGACTCTTCCAAAGAAATTCATGCACCAAGGAGACCTCACAAGAGTGGGAAACATAACCAGGAGGAGCCTACTTCACTTGCCGAGCTATTGGCCTGTCCTCTTGCTGTCACATGCTTCCAACATCAATCTTGTTTCCAATTTTGTGAGATGGTGGCAACAGTTAAATACCATCTTGAACTCGCACGACTATTTGTATTCCATATTCACATTGATCAAGTCAATTTGGTAGGTGTGGCATTCACCTTGACACCTGAGACTATATCTCAAGCAACTGGCATTCCAAATGTCGGTGAGCAGTGGAATAAGGGGCAGCTCGTAGATAGGGAACATTATGAGCCTTATATCAAGTCTGGTATTTAGAGGCAGATTAGTAGAGTTTTCCCTTTTAGGTACCTTCAGGACACATATGCATCCTTGATGAAACTCATAATTAAATATTTCAGCTGTGAAGGCAGATTTTCTCGCCTGTATTCCTACCACATCAAATTGTTGATGCACTTCACTAGGGTGAGAATGATTAATCTCCCCTATTTTATTTGCAGGAATATTCAGAAGATGACCACCTTGGTTCAAAGGAAGCCTCCTCATCAGCAGTATAAAAACATCTATCACTTTGCACTAATCAAAATTGTGGTTTTGCATCAGCTTAGTCTATTGAATGTTTCATGGGAGGATTTCATTGCACATGAGGTCTTTACAAGTCCACAAGTTCCCCCATCAGTTTTTCATGAGGCAGGAGAGCCTTCACATCAGCAAGAGGTGCATGAGACACAAACCACCAGTGTGCTAGTGTTTGTTACATACCAAAAGGGCACAAGGAGATTTTTTGCAGTAGCAAAACGAGTGCTATCTCTACCCGAGGTGGAAGGGGTCTCGTTTCCTTCAATAGCAAAGCAGGTACATGACAAAGGAGAGCAGCGATTACATGATGAGGGGCCTTCAGGAGGACAAAAGATAGATTTCATTCTTATTCAGGATGATGACACCAATTTGGGCTCCCAAAGCTCAAAACTCAAGTGGATAATCAAATATCTAGAGCAAAGGAACAAACAACTAGATGATCAGAAAACCATCATGGAGCTCCAGAACATAAGAGAAAACCGACAAGCTGCCAAAAGCACAAAAGTCAGGTTGACACCACTTGAACAAGAAATTGATGTTAATCGTGAATCTTGGCTTGAGAGGGTAAATATGCACTTGGAAAAGATGCTAGAGAAGGCCAACAGAGAGAAAAAGATGTTGAGGCACATGGCCGATCACTACTTGGCGAGATACAAGGTGTGCAAAGCAAGGATCAAGATTTTGAAGGCCAAGTTGAAAAAAGCATCGAAGAAGCGAAAAGAGCAAGATAGACTCTAGATCTTGGCTGAGGCTTCCTTAGCCCAACACAGCACTTGATGAAGGACACTCAGCCCAAATTTCAAAAAATCTGGGAAAAATTTTGCAAATTTTGAATTTTTGGCCTAAAAAATAGGTTTTTCTACCTGGTGCGTGCTTTTGCTAGGGACCTCCTTTTGAGGAAAACTAAGCATTTTTGGATTTTTCATGGAAAAATATGAATGCCCTCACATGGCCAAGAAATTTTGACAAGTTTTGAGCTTCCAAAAGGGTCAAAAACACCCCAAAAATGACCTTTCTACCCCTTTTTGGCCACATAGGAAGCAGTGTTGGGAGAACTCATTTTTGGATGGGAAAATGGAAACCAAATTCAGAAATTCCACTTGTTCTGGATAGTAGACAGGCAGATTTCCAAAAAGCCCGCTTGGAGAAAAATTGGTGCACAGGAAGGCCTCCAAAATCAGCTCCAAAGTAGGTTGGCGCATAGGGACATGAGCGTGGTGCACAGGATAAAATTTTGTCATCTTGGTCAAAAAACTTTGTTTTTTTCGCCTAGTTTCTTCACAGTTTGACTTTTCTCTTTCTAATAGTCAAACTCATGATGTAATTTGATGTGACTTGATGGATATTGATGTAAATATATTAAATTTTCACTCATAGAGGTAGATTCATCCATGAAAAGGTAGTTTGCAACTGAATGAATCAGTTTCCGAGTTTTTAGAGGCAAGTTGTTCCACTGCCTACTTTTTAGTTCTCAGTTTAGATTTTGTTGGAACAGCTCCTAAACTTATGAGCTCAACTCCTAAAGGCTAGGATGATTTGTTTATTGCTTATATCTTGCGGTTTTTCATTCATTGGAAAAGGTTGGACTTTTGTGAATACTTTGAGCATTATTGTACACTCATATCAGCAGTTTGGCAAAGGAATAGACTAGGGTTTGCAGCACTTTATGAGATTCTTGTGGAAACTTGATTTGGTATTTTGTTTCTTTCTGTAATTGCAAGTTTACATGTGTTTATGTATGCCATTATCTATGTCTGTTCTTCTTAACTAAACGAAACAAGGATAAAGGTAGAATTCATTGAGTTGCAGTGCTCTACCTAGGGTTTTGTTTAGTTATTTATGTTTTCAGTTGTTTGGAGAGGATCCCTGAGACTTTCATGCCCCCTCCAACTCCTCACCAGTCTAAAATCTTTCCATTTCACTTAATTTGAAGTACCAAACCATTTGTCTACCTCACCCCATAGAGATCTCTGCAAAACTATGTTCAATCCCCAGACCCAAATCTGCCTTTCACTTTTGAGCCAGCAAAACATCATCAAATTCAATCAAACTCTTCTGAACACATACCTAGCCTAAAATTAGACTTTACATCAGTCATATCAAGCCTATTTGATCATATTTTACTAATATTGACAAGGAGAGAGCCCTCTCCTGACCTGGTAGGGCTAGCTACCAGGTTAAGCGTGGTTTGATGTTACCCAAGATTCTGCCTTTCTCAGCCTGAGGTAGATTTAGGCTCTAACAACATTCGTAATATAGGAGAGGGCCCTTTTACCATATTTCATAGTTCTTGACAATTGTATGGATGTGAAACTTCAATAAAGCATGACACACATAAAATATCGCATCCAGAACCAAGACTCATATATCACCATCGAAAAGCGAAAAGGGGCTTTAACACTGATTTTATGGTGATTTCCCAATATGTTAGACCTGAAATTTCTCAAAACCATAATACATAACCTTTTGGGTCCATCAAAATCGCAAGTCGGAAGGGAGTTCAGCATAGTAGGGATTTTAACTTGTGTGATCCCCATTTGCGATATTGCAATCGGCGAGCGGAAGGAATTACCGCAATCTGCGAGCGGAGGAATTATCTCAATCGGCAAGGCTGAGGAGGGACTTACGATATGATAATTGACGAAGACTTTTGTGATGCACAATATCGGCGGATGAGGGACTTTATCACAATCGGCGAGGAGTGGTGACGAGACTTGGATGTGGAAATAGGTGGAGAAGTTTTACGATGTGCGATATCAATGGAGGATTCGCGATATCGCAATCGGTGGGGGAAGAAATTTATTGTGGTAAGCGGGAAACTTTGCAACATGCGATATCAAAATCACAAAAGGAAAAGGGAGATGAGAAAATATGTATTGCAAAGGAAAATGGGCCGATAGCGTTAAAGTTTTGCGGGTCCCAGCCTTTTAAAAGGCCTTCAGTATGTTTTATGAATGTTTTTAAGATATTTCGAAGGGGAATGGGGAAATGAGTTGGAAATACAAAGGGATTTCAATCTAGAGTTAAAAATGGGTCACCACGGCTAGAGTTTAAAAAACAAAGGGTAAAATGGGGTTTGTGAAGAAAGGGGTTTTTTAGAGAATATGGAGATTTCTCCAAAACAATTTAAACTGGACTTGTTCTTCCTCCTTTCAACGGTAACAAAACCCTCATCTTTAACAGGCTATATCTTCTAATTCCGATGTCCATTTGAGGATTTTTGTATACTGTTGGGAAGCTTATTCTGAGCCCTATCCGATGGAGATAGTTTGATTTATCTTTGAGAGCTTCTTATTCCGAGCCCTATCCAATGGAGATGGTCCGATTTATCTTTGAGAGCTTATGTGGCTTGGAAAATGGCCACAAACTTTTCTTCTCTTTTGCACTTTAAGTAGCTTGAAAACACTTTTTTGCATCTAGTGACACATTGGCTCCAACTGGGGACAGTGCCTTGCTAGCAAGGTGCTGAGAACCTATAGACCAGTAGCCTTCACCATTGGGCATGGAGTTAAAAATATAATGAACTTGTACAACCATAAAATCTCCATGAAACGTTGTTCGCACGGAGTCCTTTCCTCATCAAACCGAAATGCAAAAAAATAAATTGTACCAACTGGAATGTAAATTCTCAACTAGTAAGCTTATTTATATACAACTTCTACCTACGTATAGGGCTCAATTCACCTAAGTGAGTTCAACCCTTCAATGGAGCCAAGCCACGATTTAGGTGTTGGACCCAACGCCTCCATTCTGTTGAAATTTGAAAATAAAAAAAAGCATGCACCATGAAAAATATTCAACTGAAAAACCTGATACATGCTCTAGGAATAACCTTTGTCACTGACTTAAGAATGTTGTCATGTATTCATCTACAGGGTCACAGAACTGACAAGGAAGACTTGCAGCTGCCCTTTTTTTATGCAAAGTCTGCTGACCAATATCTTCTTTATCAGGGCATCCACAAGTACTATTCAACTCCTCAGCTTTATAATTTTCGAGAAAAACTTGTTGCTGGAAGCTCGCTCCCTGCTTGCTGGTAAACAACTCCCTTTGAACATCTGTAATCATATCATCCTCGTCTGAATAACATGAATCATAAATCAGAAGGGGTTCTTGATCTTGTTCTCCAGGTGAAGGATATGCAATATAAACTGGAGCCTCTTAGTTGACCTCCTGGTGGGCCTCCTCTTCTTGTGTAACTTCCCATGACTGGGCTTGTTGTGGCTCTACATCACTTGAATCTCCATCATAGTCATATACATCATAGGAAGGATAAACATTAAATTCGGCCGAATAGGACCTTTGAGGGTTTATTTTCAGCTCGATGATGTTTCCTTCTTCTATTTCTTACTCATTGGGTGATGATTCTTGATGCGAGTAGATGTTTTCTTGGAGCGGAGCTTCGCAAACATCTTCAGTAAGATCATTAACCTTAGGAATAGTTTCAAAATTAAAATGTGCACAACAACCATCAAATAGAGCATTCGGTGGACATAATATTTTTCAATAATGATTAAATGTTATGTGAAAGCTCTTTAAGGAATCTATGTTACCATGAGGTATTTACTATACCAAACTCTAGCATCCTCATCTAAAGAATACATGAACAATTTCATTTGTACATCTTCAAGCAAAATACCCTGTTGTTTCATGCATTCATGAAATTATTTGAGGTGCTAGTCAGACCTTCTATCTGTGTCTCCATTGAATCTAGGAAAATAGGTATTCCATTCATGGACTGAAGGGACATGATTAGGATAACCAACAATAGAAGAAAAATCCAATGGGGCAAATTTGTTGGCCAGGAATTGAGGAATGGCCATTTTGAAAACCTTCCTAGGTGAGTGATCTCTGTTTTAAAGGTAGGGAAAGCTTTCGGCTGCTTTAGCATCAGAGTGAGTACGAGGCTTCTTGAAAGCCAGGGCGATCAAATAGAGATATGGACAGTGGAGTCGCTAGGATGTTTACAATAAAATTGAAACAGTGGAGTCGCCAAAGTGAGAGATCTTCAACCCACACTTCCCTTTCTCACCTAACAGAGGGAATGTAAAATTTTGTCGTACCCAGGGAAAAATATTCTAATCTGTTTCCTGGCAACGACACTAGAAAGATGTTGTTGCTTTTAATGGCACCTGTAGCACCAATGCTTCAGGAGACATAGAATGCTTCTTAGATACAGCCTCTAGGTTGATTGTAGACAAGTGCTTAAGACATCTTAAAGAGAGGAGTGCTTGGAGGATTATCTACGGGGGCTTCCAATGCAGTCCACTTGTCACATTATTCAAAAGATAATAAAACGGGCTTGGTTCAATAATCTTTTATGAAGGTAAAATCAAGCTAATACATGGATCCAAATATTAAGGGGGTAAATCGGGCCAACCTAGAAGAGGAATGTCCAGTTCTGGTGGCCGACACACAGCAATAGGCAGCTTAATATTGCAGTTGTGTTGTGGCCAGCAACAACCCCCCTTTTTATTTAGTTTTAGCAATAAAATGGGGACCCTTTTAAAAAATAAAAAACTAGCACTTATATTTCCCTTTGAATAAAACATGCTATCATAAACTTAGGAAAACACCCGCAAAACCTAAAAAAAATAAGTTTTATGATAAGTTCCAAATAAAATCGTTCTCTTAACAATAAAATATCGCATCGCAAAGGATAATGGAGGACATCATATAACCAAACTTCTGAAATTAAGAAACGCGATGAGAGATCGCGCACCTTAAAAAACCCATCGTGCATCGCAGCTTTCATACGCCGCAAATATCACCTAAGGTAAAATATCCCAATCCGGCGATATGTGATAAGACATCTCGCAAATCGCATCTCCTAGACACACAAGGTGATAAATGATTGTTGATAAAATGGATCAACGATATTGCGATCTGCGATATTGTGAAGCAAATTGCAAAATCGCTTTATCACAAATCTGCAAGGCTCATCGTTCAAAAAACGTTTTTCTTGTAGTTCGATACCAAGTTATGGGCATTAATGTCAATTTAATGGTTAGTTGATGGTCATTTATGAGATAAGATTTAAGGCTGACCGAAAGGTTATTTCACGTAGGGTGGTATATTTGATATGATTTCAGACTTAAAGAGCTTTCCCGTCACTTTATCTCTTTCCTTACTTGTAAATTCGCAGGAGCGGCAAGTACAGTAATATACGCAACAGTGTGCAGAACGTAATGGGAAAGAAGGGAAAGGCTCCAGTTGCAGAGGACAAAGAGATGACGCCCTTATACACAGACACCACTTGTAACAAAGATTTTGGCATAACTACCTGGGAAGGCATGTACAATCTGCTTGAAGAAGAAAAGCCGAGAGTTATGGAGGTTAAAGCAACAACAGACTCGCGCGGGTCGTCTGAAGCATCAATCACTGAACTTGCATATTCATTCCTTCATCGAATAGCGGCAAGACCGAAGATTCTTCCATACACAAACATGGTCAAGTGGGTACTAGACAGTGCCGATATAACAGATAGACAATTCAAAACTCAAGGCCAAGACCTCATTGGGTCATTCACTGCACAAGATTTAAGGCTTATATATCATCTACCAGAACTGCAAGAAACATACAATAAAGCAGATCGTAGAAAAGTTTGCCAAATAAGATGAAAATTTGGCGGAGTGTACCAAGAACTGGTCAGTAAGGAAAGAACCATTAAAAAAAAGGGCAAAGCGTGCTAACTAAGGGCCATCAAGATCGTGCAAGAGGCGAAAATAGCACCTGGGAAGCCCAGATCAGAAAAAGGAAGCAGTTTCTGATGCACGATTAGCGCTTATCGTGCATCGCTGGGGAAAACTCCTCGAAAAGGAAATTCCCCAAGTGCTTGGTCGCATGTAAGCCGAAAAAACATGAAGAAAAGTGCTAAAGGCTAAATTGCGGGACTCACACTCCAAAACTGATGGTATTCATCAGGTGCACCCTTGGGCGGTAAGCGGATTTGGCTGAAACCTAGCGATTCCATTCAGCGCCCGAATCGTGGCAGCAGAAGGAGCAGCTACAGTGACAAACAATTTCATTGACTGTGTCAATGAAAACCTACACATAGAAAATCTCATTTCAAAGACCGCACCAGGATTTCTCCCAAAGGCACAACAACTGGAGATAAGTTGGAGACAGAAAACTGAGGAAATGGCAGAGTCCATCAAGAAGTTAACTAAGTTAAATTGGGAAACTTACTGGCAGTACTTGGTTAAACCACATAGTCAATGCATGACTCTCAAATGCCTTACGAACTCTGCTGAGAAGATAGCGCCAACACTTATCAATTATGTTTTCGTAGAGCAACTAAAATCGGAGGTCGGCCAACCGACGCTCCTCAAGCCAATGCTGAATTCTTGCGACCATAGGGAACAAATACATAAATAGTTAATTTCCAGATTCA
Organism: Pinus taeda; assembly: GCA_000404065.3. NCBI lineage: Eukaryota > Viridiplantae > Streptophyta > Pinopsida > Pinales > Pinaceae > Pinus > Pinus taeda. The sequence goes on from APFE031654283.1 coordinate 57,889, forward strand.
GTTTTAGTTTTAGTTTTGATTTATTTTTGCCTTAGATGAGGATGGTCATTTAAACCTCATCCTATATTTTTGTAATAAACTATTTTTAGTATTTAGGAAGTAGTATTTCAACCCCTCTAATGCATTTAGAGATAGGTCCTGAAATTTGTCAAAAACATTTCCTAGGAACATGCACTTCTACACCCTCAGAGGAGGTTTTGATAAATGAATTGAACAGGTCCTGAAATTTCTCAAAAACATTTCCTCAGAACATGCACTTCTGCACCCTTAGAGGAGATTTTGATGAATGAATGGAACAAGATTTATTGATATATGTGTTTAATGTTTGCTACTGAAATGCACTTTTGTACTCTTAGTAGATGTTGAATTAGGAAGAGATAAATCTATATTGCTGAAACTCATGAGTAGGACTTGTTATCAATGGTACTTTTATCTCTTAATGATTTTTGCTTATGTGTCTTAGTAATATTTTATGCTCAGTTATTTATATATGAAAGCTTGAATGTTTGAGTTATCATTTCGCACTTTTGTACGGTGATGAATATTCTATTTATGCTCAATATATGAATGACTTATTATGCGATATGTTTCTCACAATTGTTTTGGCTAACTTTTTATACAAAACAATTCATTTTTATCGAATTCTTTTCTTGTATTGATTGAATGATCTTTATTACCAATTATTGTTCAAAATTATTTTAGATCACATAAGTAAAAAATTGAATCCCGGGTTAGTTTTAGACTTAAATATTTCTGTTCATTAGAATACAATTGCATTTTTGAATTAGACTTAGATTAAAAGCATTTTACTAGAAATCTTTAGAAAACAGAAATATTAATCAACACATACAAATTGGGAAACTTGTCCCATTATCCCTAGTCGGACCCACCATCCCAAATGGAAAATGAGCTACTTTTAAGGTCCGGACCGGGTGGGTATCCCCCTTGTTGTAGACCCGATTTTCGGGGCTTCAACATATTTGGCACTAGAAGCAGGGCCCTGAACTATGAATGGCTAGTAAATCCAAATCTAAATACCATTCTGAGAGTAAATTTCCCTCAACATCTCCCTCGACTTCTCCATCGCATTCAAAATCTTTAAATACTAAGCGAGAAGTTAAGAAAACAACAACCACTGCCACAAACCCAAACATTTCAGAGGAATCTACTATTGAACCTCTTGAAGTTGAATCTTTGATTCATAAACTTCAAGGATTTTCCATATCACCACAAAAGTCTGAAATATCTCAAGGTAGTGTGACTTCGTAATACAATCCTTCTCATCCTTTAACTAGATTGAGAGTGAAAAGTTTGGTATCGAACCAACCAAATTACCTCTACCTAAAAGGAAAAGAGCAAGGAAAACACCTCAAGGGTCTGATAGTGAGACTCTTTCATCATCAACATCCATTCCAACTTCTCCATTGCAAAGTCAACCATCCACCCTTCCACTTCAAATTGTTGTCCATCAGAGTACTAGAACTTTAACATCCTCGTCCTTTCCACAAGCGACTTCTTCTGTGCTTTCCTCTGTTAGTAGCTCAATGATGGCTCAAACCCCATGGAATAACCTAGGGGTAGTCTTAATGCCTAACCCCTTAAGTCAATTACTGGTCCATCTTGAAAAATGGCTGCCTAAGTTTAATCCTGAAACAGGCATGCTAGCAGAAGAACATATAAACAACTTTATGTTATCAATAAATTTAAATGGTGTTACTAATGAAGATGTTGTTGTTTGGCTTTTCCCTTATACTCTACAAGGATCATCCAGATTCTGGTATTTTTCATTACCATCAGGATCCATCACTAGTTGGGACATTTTCCAAGAGCAATTCCTGACTAAGTTCGGCAATGATAGATCTACAACGACACTAATCAATGATCTATAAAATCTAAAAGCTAAATCAAGAGAACCTATCAAAGATTTTAACTCCCGTTTCAACAAGCTTTTGAATAAAATTCCAACCACTTCCAAGCCTAGCGAAGAAGTTCGAAGTGAATGGTACATATCTGCTTTACCATCAAACATAGTGATCTTCGTTGATAGGGTTGCCAAGACAACATTAGATGAAAACATGAAGGAAGCGATAGCGGTAGAGAAATGTATCTTAGCTTTAGAAAAGAAAAACGTTGTCGATGATAGAAAATCTAAGAAGATTACTTTTAAAGATGATCCTAAGAAAAAGCAATAAAAAGACCCATTTGATTTAGAAGGATTACAAAAAGTCTTAAAAACCATGTCTAATGAAATGGTTGACATTAAGAAACAAGTAGTAGAAACTTCTTCGAAAAAGCCCTACAAGCCTTATAGAAAAAATCCCTCAACTGATTCAAAGCTGCCCAATGCTATAACAAATGCAGAATCAGAAGAAGAAGAAGAAGAGGAAGTTTTTAACAAAGAACCTATTGATGAAGATGAAGTTATAGAAGTACAGGGAATGTGGGACTTCATTCTTCCAGACGAAGAGGATCAAGAGGTATTACCAGTTAGTACAAGAAGTAGAAATCAACTCAATCCTCCACAATCTAGTCCTAAATAGAAGAGTGCATACTCGACATCTAAAGATAAAGTTGCAGGTAAGAAATCATCACCAAAAGCGACTCAAATAAGCCCAGTCCAACCCGATCCCTCATCTCCATCAAAAGCACTGATTATTTCTGATGAGATGGAATATAATATCGTTGAATATATGAAGAAGGCTAGGGCTAACATTACCTTTCATGAAACAAATTGAAACATCAACAAAAGATAATTTTGAATGAGTTACATGCAGTACCTATTGCACCTCTTCTCGTTGTTGTAATCTCGCAAACTTCTCATGAGATGGGAAAACCTCCAACTAATATGGCAAATAAAGTTGATCCAAATAATATTGCCTTAATCAGAGGTAGGTCAAAATCCCATACTCCTCCATTCCTTTTTACTTACGAAAATTTTAATAAAAACTTGCATAATTGTTTGGTAGATTCAGGAGCTTCATCTAATATCTTACCTAAAACAATATGTGCAAAGTTAAACGTCCAACCTCGAAAATCTGCAATACGCATAGTTCAGCTGGACCAATTGCAGGTTGAAGTACTCGGTGAACTAAATCAAGTTACCATAAGGCTGTCATCTAATCCAAAGGTATGTCAAGTTATTGATATTCTATTTGCAGACATTCCTGAATTTTATGGCTTAATTCTTAGTAGGGATTGGTCTGAAAAGCTTCATGGATACTTTGTGACTAACTGGTCACATATGTGGCTCCCTTACAATGGTAACTGAATCAGATAAAGGTCGAGTGAGAAAGACACCAAAAATACATAGTGACGGAATTGGAAGGAGAAAATGAACTTGTAGCATACAGCAACAATATAATTGGCAACTATTCTGTTGACTCTTTCTTAGGAAATTTTAATGCTCATACTTCGCCTTACCTAGAACATTTTGTTCTGTCTCAAGTGGAAAATTTTTCTCAAAGAAATAGTTCTAAATGTGTTAATTTTATAAATAGTGTTGTAAATAAATCTTTATTTTGGAAATTATTTTTTGATGGTTCTAAGTCTAATGATGGAGCAAGAGCAGGATGTGTATTAGTTAGTCCAGAGGGAAACAAAACTATGCTAACATGTAGACTCGAGTTTGATTGCACAAACAACACTGCAGAATACGAAGCTCTAGTCCAAGAACTATACAAGGCAATCAGATTAGATATCAAGTATCTACAAGTCTTCGGAGACTCTGAGATTGTTATTAAACATGTACGAAACACTATACATTATGTATCAGGTCATTTGAAGCATTATCAATCTTTAGTGCAAGATCTGACTGAACATTTTATAGCATTTAATATTTCACCTATTCCTAGACTCCAAAATGCTAGTGTTGACCTCCTGGATAATGTAGCTTCCAAACTCATTCCATCAAAATACTTCAGCCCAGACAGATTCTTAATCAAATTGATATTTAGGCCCTCCATCCCTGATAATGTTACAAACTGGAGAATTTTCAACAATCATCCTAATACTGTAAGTTTCATAACATCAAAAGGATCTTACACGAATCAGATAATTGATGAGGACCAACATGACCAGAAGTTACAACAAGAAAGCACTAATAATGCTATACCAAAATCTGTAGTCAAGTTGGAAGACCTATATGATTTGAAAGACCATTTTAAAAATCCTACCAATTCAAAACTTCAGAGTTCAACTCTAAACTATGAATTAGTAAATCTAGGAATGGATAGCAAGCCACAGAATATCAACCTAGGTCTTGGCCTAGCCCCAGAAGAAAAATTAGCCTATGTTCAGCTCCTGAAACAATACAAAAACGTCTTTGCCTAGAACTACGATGAACTTAAGACTTACGATACTTTGATTATTCATCATACTATCCCAATGATAGCTGATGTAAAACCTGTCCAACAAAAGCTGAGAAAAATCCATCCTAATCTCAAAAGTCAGATTAAGTCTGAGCTTAATAAATTATTGAAAGCCAAAATTATTTTTCCCATTCGACATTCTAGGTGGGTTTCCAATATGGTCCCAGTTAGAAAAAAAAAATGGAGATATTAGGATTTGTATTGACTTTCGAAATCTTAACAAAGCCAATCAAAAATATAATTTTCCCTTTCCTCCTATGGAACAAATATTGCAAGCAGTTGCAGGATCAGAATTAATGTCCTTTTTAGATGGTTTCTCCGGCTACAACCAGGTTCTAGTCCATCCTGAAGATCAATTAAAAACCACATTCATAACCAAATGGGGTACTTATGCATATCAAAAAATGTCGTTTGGTTTGATTAACGCTGGCGTTACATTTCAAAGGGCCATGGATATCGCATTTAAGGAATTAGTAAACAAATCAGTGGCGATTTACTTGGATGACATAACAGTGTATTCTAAAAAACTTGGTAATCACGTTAGAGACTTAAAGCAAATCTTCCAACATTGCCAAAGGTATGGGATTTCACTTAACCCAAAAAATCTTTTTTTGCATTAAGTGAAGGAAAACTTCTTGGATTTATAGTGTCAAAATCTAGAATCCATATTGATCCCGATAGAATTAAGGAAATTTCTGAAATATCATTGCCACATAATAAGAAAACCATGCAATCCTTCCTTGGCCAGATTAATTTTGTCAAAAGATTTGTTCCAGACTTCTCAAGAATTGTGTCACCATTACAAGCAATGATAAAAAAGAATTCACTTTTCAAATGGGGCCAAGAAGAATATGAAGTGTTCAATCTAATTAAGCAAGTGATTATTAATGCCCCATCCTTAGTGACTCCAAATTTTTCCGACCCTTTTATTTTGTACACGTTTGCCTCTGATAAGTCATATACTGCGATACTCACTCAAGCTAATCAAGATAAGGCAGAAGCCCCAATTGCCTTCTTTAGTTCAAATCTGCAAGGGGCTGAATTAAATTATTTTGACATTGAGAAACAAGCTTATGTCGTTTTCAAAGCAATCAAATATTTTAGACCCTTTTTTCTTAAAACCCATACAAAGATCATAGTACTGTTTCCAGCGATAAGAAATCTTTTAGTAAAAAAAAGATGTGGGTGAAAAGAGAGAAAATTGGGTCACTGCCTTACAAGAATACGACACTGAGATCAGGCTAGCAAATATTGTAAAAGGTCAAAGTTTTTGCAAGATGTTGGCTGGAGCTTCGCTTGTTTGTGAAATATCATCTTCAAATCAAGAGGTACAAATGTATGAGGTAAGCCTAAACGATATTGAATCGAGATATGCTGATATCATATTTTATCTAAATAACGGATATGCTCCTTCAAATCTAAATTATACAAAGAAAAGAGCTTTAAGATTGAAGGCTAAGCAGTGTCAACTCGTAAAAGATGTACTTTTTAGGATGAATTATGATTTGGTTCTCCTTCGATGTCTTGAGAAATCTAAAGCTGAAAAGGTGTTGCAGGAACTCCATGATGGACCAGCAGGTGGACATTATGTGGGAGATGCTACAGCACATAAAATTTTATGCACAGGATATTATTGGCCTACACTATTTAAAGATGTGCATAGCTATATAAGGAAATGTCAAGTTTGTCAAACTGCTGCCGAAAGATAGAAAAAACTATCATTGCCTTTGCAACCAGTCAATATCGATCAACCTTTTGATCAATGGGGATTGGATATAATAGGTGAGATCGTTCCTTATTCTTCTAAACAACATAGGTATATCCTTACAACTACAAATTATTTTACTAAATGGGTAGAAGCAGTTCCACTCAAGACAACGAATGCTGAACATATCATTGATTTCATAGATCAGTCCATAATCACCAGGTTTGGTTTACCCTCCACTTTAATGTTTGATAATGCATCATATTTTTTTGGCAATACTATTGTTGAATTTGCACTTAAAAGAGGTTTTAAGCTTAAATATTCTGCCAATTATTACCCACAAAGGAATGGGTTGGCCGAATCAACAAATAAAAATTTAATCATAATCATTAAACGAACAATTGATCAGAATCATAAAAATTGACACAAATCTTTGATGTATGCTTTATGAGCAAACCGAATTACCCAAAAGGCTTCCATTGGCACTTCTCCCTTTAATTTGGTTTATGGGAAAGTAGTTCTCCCAACTCATCTAGCAATTTATTCTTTGGCCTTAGTTCAATTTATTGACGAAACACCAACTTCATCTTTACAACTAAGACAATTGCAGATCCTTAAGCTAAAAGAACAACGAGAACAGGGTAAAATCACACACGCTCATCATCAAGCATTAGTAAGGGCTTCCTTTGATTCAAGCATGGTATCTAGGAAGGATTTTCAAATTGGAGATTTAGTTTTGGAATGGATAAGACTCATGAAGAAAAAGGCAAACATTCTAAATTCCAACGAATGTGGCTTGGCCCATTTCAAATTGTAGAAATCATAGGTCCTTCCACTTTCATGTTGCAAGATTTAGCAGGGAAAAGAGAATCTTTACCTGTTAATGGGCAGATCCTTAAAAAATACTTTCCATAGAAAATGACCTCTTCTATTTTTGTAAATTATTGTTTATAGCTTTATTTCGATAATAAAACAGGTTGTAAATGGTTAAACTTTGGAAATTCACAAAAAAGATTACTATTTCTTTTAGATTTTGTTTTTCGCTTGTATGAATAGAACTGATTTGGAAAATTAATCATTATTATTAAGAAATACAGTTAAATGCTATAAGCTTGAAAATGCTGCTAGTTTCAGCCTTACGAATTTTGATGAAAAAAAACTTTTAGCGAGAATTTGTTTTATATCAGTCAATGAAAATCATTAGTAACAAAACAAAGGTTCTCTGTAGAAAAGATGTTTCCAAAAACTCTATAATTGTCTTCCAGAGCTATTCTTAAGGAACCAATGACTTCCTCCCCACCTAAGGAATTACGAGTTTCAAGGAATAATCCAATGATACACTATAAGCTTAAAGAATAAGAACCATCACGAGCCGACTTATCATGATCATAGATATTATGACTTGCTCACATTGCCAAAACTACATACCACAACAGGGCAATGGCTCAAGATTATTGCAATCAAAAGACAAGGGGTCTCATCACGAGCCAGCTCGTTCAGCAAAGCTATAAATCAAGTGAATGGAACTGTCATAATTTGGCTACCAAACCAAGACATTGTTCTTTAAGAGTTAAAAGAAAACAAAAAACAACAAGTGTGGATATGGATTTATCTTTGAAAATTGTATATTTCTCCAAGTAGGATACAGGATCATTGCTGGGTAAGAAGTAACCCTATCGAGGCTATGAATGCCTGCTGGCAGCAGAAGCTCTACCTACGAAAAATGAGCATACTTAAAACTGATCTACAGAGAAGTCTTTGTTTTTATCTTTATAAACTAAGTAGTGGCTGATGTAAATACAATGACTAGCTTTGGAAAGTATATAATTAGAGTTAACACAGGAGAAACAAACTACCATTGACAGCTGAAAGCATGATAAAGTTTGATTTTCCAGAAAACATTTCTGTTTTTGAAGTTTAGAAAATTCAAAAGATAATCGGAGATAATGGTTCTTCCTAGTGAATCGCCAATTGTTATGGTCAGCAAAAACCGCCCTTTTTATTTAGTTTTAGCAATAAAGCTAAATAAATGGGGGCCCTTCTAAAAAATAAAAAACTAGCACTTATATTTCCCTTTGAATAAAACATGCTATCATAAACTTAGGAAAACACCCGCAAAACATAAGAAAACTAAGTTTTATGATAAGTTACAAATAAAATCGTTCTCTTAACAATAAAACATCGCATCGCAAAGGATAATGGAGGTCATCGTATAACCAAACTTCCGAAATTAAGAAAACGCGATGTGAGATCGCGCACCTTAAAAAACCCATCGCGCATCAAGGCTTTCATACGCCGCAAATATCACCTAAGGTAAAATATCCCGATTCGGCGATATGCGATAAAACATCTCGCAAATCGCATCTCACAGACACATAAGGTGTAAATGATTGTTGATAAAACAGATCAACGATATTGCGATCTGTGATATTGTGAAGCAAATCACAAAATCGCTTTATCACAAATTTGCAGGGCTCATCGTTCAATAAAAGTTTTTCTCATAATTCGATACCAAGTTATGGGCATTAATGTCAATTTAATGGTTAGCTGATGGTCATTTATGAGATAAGATTTAAAGTTGACCGAAAGGTTATTTCACGTAGGGTGGTATATTTGATATGATTTCAGACTTAAAGAGCTTTTCCATCACTTTATCTCTTTCCTTGTAAATTCACAGGAGCAGCAAGCAGAGTAATATATGCAGCAGTGTGCAGAATGTAATGGGAAAGAAGGGAAAAGCTCCAGTTTCAGAGGACAAAGAGATGACACCCTTATATAGAGACACCACCTGTAACAAAGATGTCGGCATAACTACTTGGGAAGGCATGTACAATCTATTCGAAGAAGAAAAGCCGAGAGTTATGGAGGTTAAAGCAACAGTAGACTCATGCAAGTCATCTGAAGCATCAATCACTGAAATTGCATGTTCATTCCTTCATCAAATAGCGGCAAGACCGAAGATTCTTCCATACACAGACATGGTCAAGTGGGTACTAGACAGTGCCGATATAACAGATATAAAATTCAAGACTCGAGGCCAAGACCTCATTGGGTCATTCACTGCACAAGATTTAAGGCTTATGTATCAACTACTAGAACTGCAGGCAACTTACAACAAAGCAGTTCGTAGAAAAGTTTGCCAAGGAAAACGAAGATTTGGTGGAGTGTACCAAGAACTATTCGGTCAGGAAAGAACCATTAAAAAAGGGCAAAGTGCACTAACTAAGGCCCATCAAGACCGCATAAGAGGCAAAGATAGCACTTGGGAAGCCCGGATCAGAAAAAGGAAGCAGTTTCTGATGTGCAATTAGTGCTTATCGCGCATCGCTGGGCAAAACCCCTCGAGACGGAAAGTCCCCGAGCGCTTGGTCACATGTAAGCCGGAAAACCACAGGGAAAAGTGCTAAAGGCTAAATGGCAGGACTCACACTCCAAAACTGACAGTATTTATCAGGTGCAACCTTGGGCGGTAAGCAGATTTGACTGAAACCTAGCAATTCCATTCAGCACCCGACTCGTGGCAGCAGAAGAAGTAGCTACAGCGGCAAACAATGTCATTGACTGTGTCAATGAAAACCTACACAGAGCAAATCTCATTTCAGAGACCGCACCAGGATTTCTCCCAAAGGCACAGCAATTGCAGATAAGCTGGAGACAGAAAACTGAGGAAAGGGTAGAGTCCATCAAGAAGTTAACCAAGTCAAATTTGGAAACTTACTGGTAGTACTTGGTTAAACCACACAATCAATGCATGACTCTCAAATGCCTTACAAACTCATCCGAGAAGATAGCGCCAGCACTTGCTGATTTTTTTTTCACAGGCAACTAAAATTAGAGGTCAGCCAACTGATGCTCCTCAAGCTAATGTTGAATGCTTGTGACCATAGGGAACAGATACATAGATAGTTAATTTCCATATTTAGTTTTAGTTTTAGTTTTGATTTATTTTTGCCTTAGATGAGGACGGTCATTCAAACCTCCTCCTATATTTTTGTAATAAACTATTTTAGTATTTAGGAAGCAGTATTTCAACCCCTCTCATGTATTTAGAGACAGGTCCTGAAATTTGTCAAAAACATTTCCTCGGAACATGTACTTCTGCACCCTCAGAGGAGATTTTGATGAATGAATGGAACAGGTCCTGAAATTTGTCAAAAACATTTCCTCAGAACATGCACTTTTTCATCCTTAGAGGAGGTTTTGATGAATGAATGGAACAAGATTTATCAATATCTGTGTTTAATGTCTGCTACTGAAATGCACTTTTGCACTCTTAGCAGATGTTGAACGAGGAAGAGATAAATCTATATTGTTGAAGCTCATGAGTAGGACTTGTTATCAATGGTACTTTTATCTCTTAACGATTTCTACTTATGTGTTGAAGTAATATTTTATGCTTAGTTATTTATATATGAAAACTTGAATGTTTGAGTTATCATTTTGCACTTTTTTACGGTGATGACTATTTTGTTTATGCTCAATATATGAATGACTTATTATGCGATATGCTTCTCACAATTGTTTCGGCTAACTTTTTATATGAAACAATTCATTTTTATCGAATTCTTTTCTTGTAGCGATTAAATAATTTTTATTACCAATTGCTATTAGAAATTATTTTAGATCGCATAAGTAAAAAATTGAATCCCAGGTTAGTTTTAGACTTAAATATTTCTGTTCATTAGAATACAATTGCATTTTTAAATTAGACTTAGATTAAAATCATTTTACTTAGAAATATTTAGAAAATAGAAATATTAATCAATACACACAAATTGGGAAACTGGTCCCATTATCCCCAGTTGGACCCACCATCCCAAACGGAAAAGGCGTTGCTTTCAAGGTCCGGACTGGGTGGGTATCCCCCTTGTTGTAGACTCGATTTTCGGGGCTTCAACAAGTTGTAGCAAAGGTGAAGAGGAGGAGAGAAAGGATGGAATTCGATGCATAGGGTTGCCAACAGAATCCTAAGCAACAATGTTCCATCATAAATATGGAAGAGGGAGGAGATGAAAGAGCGGCAGTAGTGGAGCCCTATCCAATGGAGAGGGTCTGATTTAGCTTTGAGAGATTCTATTGGTTGGAATATGGCTACACACAATTCTTCTCTTTTTTTCTTTAGGTAGCTTGAAAACACGTCTTTATGCAGCGAGTGACAACAGGTCTATTACATTATGACATGAAAAAGGACTCTTGACATAAACCATAGAAGCCTACAATGGAGGCTTTGACCTATTAACCTTTGACCCAAGAATGAAACCTATGCTTTAATAAGTCAATTTATTTAATAATAAAATTTATTTTTCTTTTTTACAAATGCATTACATCATAACTCAAATACAATTATGAATAACGACACTAGTTACATTTTTCAACACTCCCTCTTAACTAGGGAGGTATTCATAATTACATACATACAGAGGTACATATAATATCTCAAACTTATATACTCTATTAATAGTTCACAGCACATGCAATGCTACAAATTAGATACTTTAACAAGGTACTCTAATCGAATGGGACTAAGGTATACTTTAGGTACCATCAGGGTTTTAAGCTCTAACACCAACCTATGGATATAGGTGTGTATCCAAGGCCAGAGCTCCATGACCAACGCCACCCTCCCTACTTCGGGATCTATACATCAACACATAGGCTAAATTGATGTCCTCCCAAGCATCTTGTTGCCACAATATGTTTCATCCCTCATTATCAACTAAATCCAATATATATCCACCACTCCAAGCATGCGTCAAATGTAAAACTTTTTTACAAAGATATCATAGACATTCACAACCCCAATTAGTAATAAACCTTCAGGCATATATACAAGTAAACACAAACTTTCAAGGTTCTCAATCATTCTGATGCTACTCATATCCTCATCAAGTTATCTAGATACAAATTTTTGAAAGCTTTCTTATTTTATTTCTTCAGTAGCACCAAATACACCCTAGGTACTTCTCAAGTATTTTGTAAATCCATCTGTAGTACTTTTATTCTTCAAGGTATTCACAATGGTTGTCATAATATCTCCTCTCCCTTAATCGGGGAGATATACCCTTTCTTTTATCTAAACACCCTCTCAACTTAGGGAGATCAACAACTTCCTTCTTCATTCCTTTTAAGCTTCATTTTTTTCTCATGGCATCAAGGTCAACTTTGATTATCATCATTCTTATAGCTTCCTTTAGCATGCTCATCATCATGAACATTTTCAACATCTTGAAGATTATGTACCTGCGAAACTTTAATAGCAAGCACAACCAAATACAAACATACAGAAGCATGAAGTTAACCATATAAATATCATGTTACTACAATATAAGGATCAAAATATTAGACATCAAATACCTAAACCTAGTTAGGTTCATAATCAACAAGAGGCACATCTTTTTACATACTAGACTTCGACTTCTTGTTACGATTCTGTCATAAACCCTAGATTCCATCTTAGAGAAATAAAAACTTAAATATCAAAAATTTAATCAAATAACAATCTAATCATAGTACTATACATTTAAGGTTTCAATAATATTCTTTTAGAATTAAGTGTCAAAATCTACTAGGATTTTTTGCAAATCCTAGATTTTATCATCAAAACTAAAACATATCAATCATGTGCTAGAATATCAATCTCTACTAGGGTCTTGTTACAAACCATATATTTCACAAACTAAAACCTGGGTATCAATAATTAAGTTAGCATACTCGCATATACACATCCAGGATTTCATTATCATGCACTAACATCTCATATCTACTAGATAAACCCAAGATCAATACATCGAACAATTTCAACCAGGCTAGGGTTTTGATCAAACAGACGAAAATACACCTACGATCATTCCTAGGATCTTACTTTAGTTATTACAAGGGTTTTGTTCATAAATCCTAATTCACCAAATCCTACAAATCTAGTGTTTCATTATATAAACTAGACATTAATAGTAAACCCTAAAGGACACAACATTATCAAAAACCTCAAACTTCAAAAGAATAGGATTTCATCATATGTTATAGACTTTATCGTAAACCCTAAGAATATTAGGGTTTCATAATCAACATTGACATACCCTTAACAATAACAGGCTAGGGCTTTTATAGTGAACCCTAAAGGTTAGGGTTTCACAAGAATAATCAAACAACAAGAGATAGTACAATGAGGGTAGATTCAATCTAATGATTAATCACCCTAACAAAAATCTTTAAGATTCAAGATCCTAGACATAACGATGTTAGTAATGTAAAGCAAATTTCAAAAGAGAATGATCCTACCTTTTGCATGAAGAAATCCTTGCAAAAAATATCATGACATACCTTGAGTTGTTATTTAACAAACCTTGTAGGAATTTAGTTCTTGAAGGGCTTCCTTTGCAACAAGACTTCTTTCATGATTCAAGTATTTCTGTTGAAGTCTCCTCCATAGCCTTTATATATTTTGCAAGCTCTCCTACCAAGGAAAAATATAAATAAAATGTTATTAGTATACAATACAAACAAATCTCGATGTAAGAAGGAGACCAAACATAAAAGAGGAAACGAGGAACAAGATACTTATCTTTTGGTAAAATGGTAAAGGCTCCCTATTAATCTAGTCCTTTGAAAGATACATATACATTAAACTATCAAAAAACGTTTTATTAAGATATATCAGACCTAAAAACTCTAGAAATCAAAACATAAATGAAAAAATTACAAAACTTAAAGTATAAGGATATGTTCTTTCTTTCTAAATTGTCCTGATGATGGACCCCCTCTGGGGTTTGAAACGTCGACAGAATGAACTGAAGACTGTGGATAATCCGGATCATGAAGCTACAAAATCCCTAAGAGTCTCTAGAAAATAGATCTTTGACTTCAAATTCTCCAGCCTTTTTCTTCTATGGTGGAGCTTCATCAGTAAAGTTTGCATGTTCTCTTTCTCTTTTCTTATTCCTTGGATCTTCAGGACAATGAATTTTGTAATGACCCATCTTATGAAAATTATAGCATTCAATGTTGGATAGGTCAAATTTCTTCCTTGGTCCTTTGAACTTCTTGAGCTTTCCCTTCTTCTTAGGATGAGAAGAGTAGGAAATTTAAATGTTTTCTTTTTCATCCTCTTTCTTGTTATTTACTAATGAGATGCATGCTTCTTCTTGCATGCATTCCACGTTTGTTCAAAGGTAGGAGTATCTTTCCAACTGCTAATCCCTTATGCAAAAGAGCTCCATGATTTTGGTAGACCTAGTAGTGTATCAATCACAAGTTCTTTCTCTAGTACACCTTCATCAATCACTTGGAGTTCATCTCTTATTCTAGACATCCTTACAAAATATGATGACAAAATATCATCCTTTGTCATGTGCATTGTTCTTAGTTCATTCTTGAGACTACCTATTTGACCAATATTCTTGATGGTGAACAACTTGGAGAGGGCTTCATATATTTCTTAAGCATAATCTATATTGGATATGTATGGGATTAGATTTTCCTTCACTCCATATACTATGATATTCATGGCCAAGATGTCAGTTTCCCTGAATTTATCTTTTTTTGCATCATCTGTAGGTTTCTCAACATTTCCTTGAACAAGATTCAAAACTTTATGCCTAGCAAGAATAAGATCTATTCTCTTCTTCCATGCCTTGTAGTTGGATGCTCCTTTTAGCTTCTTCTCAAACTTTATTTTCATGTCTTCTTTTCTTGATATAGTAGACCTTCCCCTTCTTATATGATCCTAATATTTTGACCCTTTTAATAGATCTTCAAGCTGCCTTTTTCTTCCTACTCCACGTTAGCTCTGATACCATGTTAGAAAATCAGAAAGGCAGAAAGATTCTCTTATATTGATAGTTACTTGTGATATTCTTGTGGACTTATTATCTTATTTATGTTCTTATTTTATCTTTGTTTCATCAAGAAATCATCAAAAGAAAACATGAAGATCAACAAAAACAGATGTAGGCACTCAACCAAAGCTAAAAATCATATCTAGGAGAAAACACAGTCAAAATATTCCACTAATCAAATTGAGATAGACCAAGACCTTAGACCAGACCAATATACCTTCCTCCTCCACCAAGTTAGTCTTCCAAGATGATTCGACAACCTCCAATAGTCTCTTCTTGTCTAGCAGTGATAACCCAGCAACAACATAGGTTATTGTCCCCCAGCAACTCCAAAAGTTCGGTCCAGCTACTCCAAAATTTCGGCTGAGCTACAGTACTGCAATTTTGGCCCTTTTAGCAACCCAACAACTTTGCACATGTGAGACAAAAAGAGAAAATTTTGAGTTCTTATGCTTGAAAAAGACCTCCTTCACTAAGGTTTCCTTCCTCCTCCTTGAACTTCGCACCTTTTTCTCTCCAACAATTGCATATCAAACTTGTTGGTGATGTGCTCCAAATGAGGTCGCGTTGCTACCTTTATATAGTGAATCTATGAGTTCAAATTCCCTTGATGAGTCTGACTTTTTGCCTTTATATAGTGAATCTGTGAGTTCGAATTCCCTTGATGAGTCTGGCTTGTCCTTCTTGAGGCCAACTTGGTGGAGGAGACCTAAAAGACCTATTTCACATTAAAATAAAATTCTTTCTTAATATATGAAGCCCAAGAAGGGTTTATTTCATGATGACATGGGCAAGGACTCTTGACATAAACACTAGAATCCTGCAATGGAGGCTTTGACCTATTAACCATTGAACCAAGCATGAAACCCATGCTTTAATAAGTCAATTTATTTTACAATAACATTTACTTTTCTTTATTTAGACAAATACATTACATCATGATGTAAATAAATTATGAAGACTGATACTAGTTACATTTTTCAACAAATTTGTCCAAAACTTTATGAGTTTTGTTAATGAATTTGTTGTTTGTAAGTTGTCAATTTCAAGTTCATATTTTTCTTCTATCATTGTTCATAAAAATTAGATCTTTGTTTACTGAGTTAAATGCAGATTTCTAAGTAATTTTTAATGAAACAATTACCTGAGTGTTGACAAAGTGTTTGATGACATTTCTATAAGAGACTATAGGTTAATTTCTGAGTGTGTTTTTTAACATATTTTCCCTGGATTATGGTTTTCTAGGATGAAACATTATTTTTATGTTTTATGTTTTGTTGCCGGATGATTTAATTTTCTCAATAAATTTTCTCTTCGGTAATTTTAACAGTGGGTAAGGAACCAATTCTTAGGTTATAATTGTATTCCTTAGTCATTGCAATGTCACATAAAATGTTTTCGCTTCCATCTATTCAATGTCATAAATATCTAGTGCATGCATCTACTTAGGCTTTAAGGTCACAAGCCTCTAACATGTGTGCCATAAGTGCAACATTGAATTATTGTCTCTAGCTACAAGTCTACTCGATAACAATTGAATTACCTACATCTTCAACAACAAATTCACTAGTTCTAATTACCCATATATGATAATGAATCTCCTAATTAAGAGTTCTTTTAGTAGCACAATCATAAAGAACATACTCAACTATGTTACTTGATGCTTCATCAAAGAAATGAACATTTGTTGATTCAATATACCCTAATAGATTTAGGATTAAAACTAATTGTTGATTGTGTCATCAAAGATTGGATTACTATATTTTTTTTCATCCATCTCAATGTTTTTAGAGTGGAAAAAATCAAGGAATCAGCTTATAGGACCATTTCTACCGGCGAGACCTGGTTTGGAAAATTGGGGTCTAAAATTTTCTGGGTGTAATTTGAAGCATCAAATAATGTATTTTTTGGGTAAGACTTCATCACCTAATAATAAAACCATTTTATGTTATTATACACATAGACACCTTTTCAACAACACAAGAATCATCTGAATCAAAGTCAGTATGAAAAAGTTATGCCATTCGAAAGTTGAGCTTATTATTTTTACCACCATAATTCAAGAGGATGTCATGTCAGCCCCCATTATTCATGGAAAAGGAGCTAGTCACATGATCATGAAAAATAAGACTCTATAAGAGTCCATATTGTAACTCTAGTTAAGGATTGAAGGTGTCAAACATAACCAATAGTAGGATATTGAGTTATGTTATAACCGATCCACTAAGAGAAAAATGGGTTCCATTTTATTTGAGTGCATTTTGTTACATAGATGAGGAGAGTAGCTGAGAGTGGATAGGGAGAGACAAAACAGAGATAATTTGTGCACTATAGTATGCCACGGGCCATAAGTCTCACTTATTTGTACTTGGATCCATTTTCCATTCAGAGAAAGAGAGTACAGTGACTTCACCTTCCAGTTGGGTTTTCTCCCAAAATCGTTTTCCAGGTTATATCTCATGTCATTTGTGGTTTGTGAGTTTTATCTCATTTTTCTTTAATTTTTTTACAATTATAATTTGCATGTATATGCAATAAAATATAATTTACAAATCTAGAAATATAATGAGAAATAAACCTTCATAGTGAATTTCAAATTTTAAGCATAGCATAAATTTATCAGATATGTTGTAACTAATTGTTCAGTCAAATATACACAACATTTAATGGATCATATTGGTTTCAAAGTGTGTTTCTTTGAGTGTACTGTGGATATTTGCAGGGGATGTACATTGGCTAAGAAAAAGTCATAAAGCCCCAATCATGGCCAACAAATATGTAAATAACCCTTATGATCTTACAAGGGAGAGGACCGCGCAGCTAGAAGCACATGTCATAGATATAAACCATAATGTGAGCCTTCTCATTGCGACCCTTCCCAATAAGCTCAGGCTATTCAGAGAAGATGGAAGTTCTAATGTGGAGGTTGAATGGGAGGGGAAATCAGTAGATTGGGAAGAACTAGAGAGAGAATCTATGAAAGAACTTGTAAAAAATTAACCCAGTTCGTGTGTTGTGAACCATTTACATATCCTATTCAAAATGGAAGCAAAGGTTGACATTAATTTGCATCAAGGTGAGATTGATGCTCTAAACTTAAATAATTGGTTGCAACAATTAGAACTTTATTTTAGTTTTAATCATAGAGAGGAAGAATAAAAAAAAAAAAATCCTCAACTAAAATTAAAGGACCATGCCCTAACTTGGTGAGAAATCCACACACAGACTTTGAGGTTGGAGGGAGATCCTCTAGTGACTAATGGGAGCATTTCAAAAGCCTCATAAATTCATAATTTTTCCCTACCAGACATGTAGAGGACCAGTGGATCCAGTGGCATTGATTTAGGCAGAAATAGGGGTAGATTGTACAATAATACACCACATAGTTTAGAAAGATGGCCATAGTGTTGGGTATCTCCCCAAAAAACCCATATGCACTCCTCAAGTATTTGGGGGTTCTACAAACCCATCTACGGAAGAAAGTTATGCTGTTCAAACATAGATCAATGGACAAGGCTTGTGTACAGGCACAATACCTTCAGAACATAGGAAAGATAAAAGGGCAAAGTGGGTTGAGGTAGAGGGAGCACCAGGATGATTCTAATGAAGGAAAGAAGTGGAAAGGGGGGGAGAGTTAAAAAGACATCAACCATAATGCACCAGTGCAAAAATACCAACAACCATTGAAGCCACTATAAAATTGACAATCATGTAGAGGAGAAGTGTGCATCCATAGCTTAGCTCAAAGAAAAAAAAGAAAGATGCAAAGAAAAAGAACCTCATGGCCATGGATTCGAGCAACCAGGTTGAAATCAGATCATACATGCATGAGAAGATTATTTGTACACCATTGTAGAAGAATGTGAATCTAAGTAATGTTCAACAACAGGAAGAGAATGAAAATACCAAACTCTTCCACATATAGATACAAGTCAAGAAGATAAAGATTGCTTCTTTATTCAACTTTGAATTATAGGAGAGTCTCATTGCAGCAGAGCTAGTTAGAAAATCAAGATTTTGAAGTTCAACATCATCCAAACCCATATTCATTAGGATGGATAAATAAGGATATAGAAGTAAAGGTAACCAAATAATGAAAATCATATTTGCTATCGCTATTGATTTTATTGATGAAGTAGAACTAGATGTGGTTCCCCCTCATGTATGTGGAGTGGTGTTTGGAAGTCCCTATATGTACATGTGACATGAAATATTCACATGGAGAGCCAACTAATAATGCATCATCAAGGATGGAAAATTCTTCACCATCAACATGCATAAGCAAAAGTCCAAAATTTCACTGGCAAGTGCTAATCGAACCATGAAATTGATTAGTTCTAGAAAGAAGTATGTTTTACTATTTTTAAGAGAAAATAAGTTTGTAAAAGAGTCAATGAAAGCAAAGAAATCCCTGGAGGGGTGTACAAAGAAACAAAAACAACAACAAAAAGAGATTTTATAGGCATATAACTATGTGATTTAAGAGCTTAAAGTGCTACCACTTAGGGAAGTGGAGCACTACATCCTAAAGCACTTACATCAATGTAACACCCCACCCCACATTCACCTGCTTTTACAAGCTCTCTAGGGGAAACATGAGCTAAGAGTTACTACGACATGACCCAAAATCCAAGTTTTACTTATAGAAGTGGGGTCTACTAACCGTAAAACTTATTGAAACCTCTCAGGGACACCTAATCACTTAAATGTCAGACAATATTGACTGATAATCTTACCCTAAGCTTGAACTATCTTTTCACTTGATCTCACAACCTAGATGAATGCATGCCAAGTTGTATATGTAGCTAGAAGTATCCAGCCACATTCACAAGCCTTCCTCCATGTGGCTACAACCGATATTTCTCAGTTAAGAGATTGTGGCCAGAAGTCCTGTTCCAAATTTTCAGGCCTACCTATAGACTAGCTACCCAAAACAACCTAGAACTTTTCAAAATCCAGTCATTAGATAAATTTTGAGGTCAAAAATGGGACTCCTAACTAATATTATAAAGAATGGTGGAAATAATAAAATAAGATTAGATTACATCATCAAATTTTAGAGAGAAAAAAAGAAAAAAAGAAAAAAAATATTTTTTTCAACTCATATTTTCAACTTATCTCCCTATAATTTTACTCAAATTTCGAGTGGGAACACTCATTGGATTCCTCATCCAAGGAGTACCCATGTTGCATACTTTCCATGGACCCTGCTACACGAAAAATGAGGAATACATGAAAAAATGTTATTGCAATCACATTTTTCATGAATTTTTCATTTTTCGTGTAGCAAGGTCTATCGAAAGTATGCAACATGGGTACTCCTTGGATGAAGAACCTATGCATCCAAGGAGTGCTCCCACTCGAAATTTGAGTAAACATTGTAGGGAGATAAGTTGAAAATACGAATTGAAAAAGTAGTTTTTCTATTTTTTTATCTTTTTATCTTTTTATTCCAAAAATGGTGAATCATCCCCCATGGTTGACATCATCATCTTGAATCCTATTGGTTCTTATAAATTTGATTTTATTTGTACATTTTTTAGGCCCATTTTTTACCTCAAAATTTCTCTAATGCTATGATGATGATAAGTCCATGAATCCATGTAATCTACACTAAGGCTAAAATCTTGCCCAAATTTGCCAAACACATGAAAAACATTTCGTCGAACACAAGGTAAACATAGTAACTACAAGTCATGAATGCATATATGTTCACTATCTCATTAATTTCATGAGAGAATCATCAAGAAGTCTCACTACCTTCTTAAGCTAACTACAACAACACTAGTTAGCTTATGCATTCATATAACCATTCAATAACTTATCAAATCATAATAAAGATCCTAAACAAGAGCACACCATTTAGCCATGCCTATAACCAACAAAATGAAGCCATGAAAAATCAGTCATAAAATCAACACAATAACCAATACATTTCTCATTGATCTCAATAAGAAATAACACATAACAACCTATGCCTAAGCCAATCAAGTCAGGGACTTCCATGTACCACCCGATTATAGATTGGGCATAACCAAACCTCTCTTTCATCCAATCACCCCCATGCCATATTCTAAGCATGAAGGTGGGATCACATGGGATAACCAAAACAAAACCAACTAGGGCTTCTAGAGATTAAACCACGCCAACCCTCCACCATAGTGATTTCACCTAAACTGGTCCAGAAATCACCAAAACTGGCTTGGATGCCTCTCCCTTCTTCACCATAGCCAGAAGAATTTTCCTGACTCCACCCATCCATCAAGAGTTCTAGGAGAATGCCCATCTCCATCCTCAACCCTTGGGAATTTTCTTGAGACCACCTCACCAGGATATTAAATCTACCAACCATCTGAAGCTTAAGCAAAATATGGAATCCCTTACATCATGGCTATCCAGGAAATAGTAAAGGTATGGTTGTACATGACTGTCAGTCCAAGAAAATACCATGTTAATGATAGCAAATACAAACAATAAACCAATACATGAACCATGCATCCAAATCCCAATATGCTAAATCACACATGCATGTTGTTACTTGCAAATCCACAACTATTTTCTGACCTTGCTCTATGTTGTCCAACTTCCTCTTGCGCTCCCTTGCTTTCCTTGCTTACTTACTCCCTTGCTTGTTCTCTCTCTTGGAGTTCAATTTCTTCCTTACCAAAACTAAAATTGTCAAAGCTGAAAACTGATCAAAAGTTGTCAATTGTTTCTCAGTTATCTTTTTATCATTGATGTCTTATGTCTCTTCCTTTCCCTTTTCCCTTTTCTTTCATTTTCCTTTATTTTCTCTTTAGTTTCCCTTGCATGCATATTTTTGTCTCTTGATCTTCCTTTTCTCCTATTTTTCTTTATTTCTTGAATTACTTGCCACTTATTTCCCTTTTCCTTATTCCAATGGAAATGTCAATTCCAATTTTCATAGCCAATAGGTAATTAACCAAAAATATCCCCCAATATGATGTTATTCCCCTCATTCAGCTTCGAATACATGTCCCGTGACCTTGGTTGATTTTTTCCTTTTACATGGAAATATAACTTAGGGCTATTACAAACCCTTGCCCCTTGGGGGAACACCATCCTTGGTGTTTTATAACACTTATGACCAACAAATTGTTGACCCTGACAAGATACTTCTTATGGAGCTTTATAACATAACTCGATGCAGTATTTACAACAACCAACATACTAAAATCATAACCATCATACTACTTATGGAGATTTATAAACCCAACTTGATGCATTATTTACAATGAAAAACACATATATGATATGTATATTTTCTTCAACCAGTAAAAACATATTGTTTATGGAGCTTTATAAACACAGCTCGATACAATATTTATAATAATACATACATATATACATATGCACATTTTCTTTAACTGGCAAATAAAAGGATATGATGTCTCATCTGCAACAAGGGAATCCAAAGGCCAAAACCTCCACCCTCAAAAGTAGTACCAAGGATTCACCTCCTTCCCAGAAAATCCAAAATCTACTACTAAAAACAAAGCCTACCTTCAATCTCCAAAGCTACAATCCTTGCGCTACTTGTTCTCTCAGTGAAGAATTACCTGCTCATTATTTATGGGCACACTCCCAATGTGCTTCTTATTCTAATCAGCAATGCTATTGACCAAAACAAATTTATTCTTTAACCTTCCCTTCTCTGCTTCCCAATCCCTCGAGCAATCTGGTCACCCCCATCCGTTCAATCACTCACCTTCCAAGTTCCCTAGCATCCCCTTCTCTGCTTCCCACTCCCTCAAGCGATCTATCCCTTGGCAAGGTTTCCTCGCATCAAAAGGTCCAAAAAAAAAGGCATACCCTTGCCTCAAAAACATCATACCAGTCATAGAATGCTTATGGAAATCAATGGACATTATTGGGTACTAGTGTCCCACAATGGCCCTGGTCTGTAATCCTTTATTAGCATACTGTTGCATGTTCCAATTCCTTTTGTTGCTACTATTGACACTCTTGTAGCCAGTTCCAACCACCCAACCAAGCATTTCCATTATTTCCTGTATCAAGCACATAATTTCCATTAGACTCCAAAGAAATTGTAATAAATTCAAAGCATACCTCATTGATAGCTCATCAATAAGGTGACACTTGCACTTTTATTTAATTCCTGCCGCAACAAGTCAAATTAGCTCTTTGAACAAATCATCACGTATAAACATATCACATCTGGTTTAGCTCAAAACTCAACCATCATAAATAAGGATCCTAGATTATGTTCTTAATTTTGAAATTAAAAACAGAACTGAAACACTGATACTTATCTTTCAAATGGTTATTTTCTTATGTCTATGTTCTTTTCCCTTTCTTTGCACACACTGGATCAATTGCCAAACCTGGAAAGCACCCAATGCCTTCTCTGCTCTTTGACCATGTACACACACTAGATCGGTTTCCAAACCCGATAAGAACCCAATTCCTTCTCTTCTCATCTCTTCTAAAGCAACAAGGGAATCCAAAGACTATACCACCTCCTCCCTCAATACTAACAACAAGGGAATCCAGAGACTACACTACCTCCTCCCTCAAATTCAACAACAAGGGCATCCAGAGACTATACCACCTCCACCCTCAATATCAACAACAAGGGCATGAAAAGACTATACTACCTCTACCCTCAATATTAGCAACAAGGGAATCCAAACAGTCCCACACCTGTCGGTCCCAACACATAATAGCACACATACACCTACACATGGTGTACAACACAGCGCATAAACCTACACATAGAGTACAACACAACACATACACCTACACACAACACAATACAACACATACACAACACAACATGTACCACATGTACACAACAGTAGTACTACACATCCAAAGATCACATTGTCTCTACCAGGCATTATTGACTCTAGAGTCTTTCCCACACCTTATTTCGTGCATCCACAATCCAAATCTAGGATCTGTGGTATTTTTAATTATCCATGCTTGTCCCAACATGCCGCAAATTGTTGGAATTATGATACAAGTGTTCTCCTTGATGGCAACTCACTCACAGGTTAGTTTAGTTTTCATGAAAGGAAACTCGCAGTATAACAGGTCTATTCATATGTAACAGGGCACTGGTACAGAAGAGAAGGTGGGTGGAACTAAGGTCAACTGATCAAAATAAAGAAGTTGAAGGAAAAGGATGGTGTAAAGCAGTTTAAGATGTGTATGCTGGTTCACTTAGTCAAAACAACGTATACACACTTGTTCACAGAAAAAAAGAGCGTATACATATACACACACTTTCACAAGAAGAAAAGCACACATATGTTGGAAAATCAAGGAAATTAAAGAGTAAACAATACCATGGGTCAATACCATGGTATTAGCCCACAATATTGACCGAAGTAACGACTATTTGATCCTGTCCAAGAATACCATGGGTCCTAAGTGGTTTTGGTCTGAGGTATTGAGAAAGGCCTAAAACTGTATATGGAGGAGAATATCATAAGGCCAGAGTGTGCAAGTAAAAGGGTTTTCTCAAGAATACTTATATCTGAAGTATATTTTATGTTGCAGGGGAAATGTTTGTGATTTGATCTAAAATATTAAGTGCAACTTGAATTCAATGTTGGATTAGGATCATGAGACCTGAAATGACTTATCATTGAATTATCTGATATTGATTGGACTAGATCTTATTGTGTACACCTGTTTTATACTTTAAATGTCATGATCTGGGTTTTCTGAAATTTGGAATAACAACGAAGTTATGAGTTAATATTTGCATATCTATATGTTGGTTTGTCTCGATAAAGCGCATATACGCGCAGGTTCTACTCTTCCAAGTAGCGTATACAAAAGAAAATCCTATTCTTCAGATATGACTGATCTCTCTGATCAGTTCTGTTGATTTATTATTGTCTATCAAAGAAGTCTTCTTAGATCTGAATGTAAAACTGAATGCATATGGAGTTTGGTGTCTAATTGATTGATTTTTTAAGTAAAAAAGGTTATCTCTGATACTACCTGTGTAAAGCTCTGTAAATTCACAGTAGATGTTTAGTATATTGCTGGTTGGTACAGACTTGATTCAAAAGTTTTATGTTTCAGTAGTTTTGAGGGTATACGTGGGTTTGGTTAAAGGAAGTAGCGTATACACGCAGGTTGGGTTTAGTAAAGTAGTGTATACATTATGATGCATGATGTTTGAGGTTACAGCAGGTTCTAAAGGATGATGCAGGTTTCTGGGTTCAGCACAGTGTTCTGGTGATAGTGATCTGATTGTTCAGATTAATTGGTTGTTGGTTTATGCAGTTTGAGTTTCAAAGTTTTTTATGAGTCCAGTATGAAAATTTGATGAAACGAGGCCTTCATTTGTATTTTTGTGTACCAGGAGCATCCAATCTGAAAATTTATGAAACGTGTTCCCTAGAGGAAGAGAGAAGGTCATAGCCTCGTATAGGCCGATTCCTACGTACTAGTAAACACATTGGCTAATACAAGAGCTAGGGGGTTGTAGCTCCCTTCTAGTAGAAGTTGGAAAATGAGAGAAGGTTGTAGCCTTCTGCAGTTGGGTGCCTGCGTACTGGTATGAGTCTACACTAGTACAAGATTGTAAACAGATTACTTTAATATTAAAAGAAGATAGAGACGACAATAGTAGGTGGTTTTTCTCCCGCATTGGGTTTCCACCTTAAATTTTGGTGTTCATGTGTGATGGTTTGTTATGTTTTTACTACATTGTTTAACAAGTTACTGATGCACTGATTAAGGTTCAACACATGATAAATTGACAAAATCATAAGTTCTCTGGGTATACGTTGGTTTCTCTAATCACAGCAGCGTGTACACGCAAGTTCACTTCACAGAAGTAGCGTATATAAATCTATTTGGGATATGAAAAATTATTGAACTGTAAATATTGATTCACCCCCCTCTCAGTGTTATTTCCAACAATTCGTATCAAAGCAGGTCCTTCAGAAGAAACTTAATCACTTGAAGGAAGATCTTTCAAGATGAATAATCACGAAGGCATAGGATCTATCAGACCACCAATATTCAATGGGAGAAACTTGGTATATTGGAAAATAAGAACCAGAGCCTATCTTCAATCACTTGGACCTGATGTTTGGGAAATTTTGAAAGGAGGATATCAATTTCCAGCAGCAATACCTACAGGATTTGCAGGTAAGAATTTATACGAAACTGATGCCAAAGCTGTCAATACTTTATTGGGAAGTCTGTCAAAATCAAAAATGTGTCAAAGTTATGCAGCTCAAGGCAGCCAAAGAGATATGGGGCAAAATCATTCAAAGCTACGAAGGAGACTCCTAGGTAAAACATGCTAAGCTTCAAACTCTCAGAATTCAATATGAAACTCTTAAGATGCATAGTGATGAGAGTATTGCTAGTTATTTTTTACGTGTAGATGAGGTTGTTAATTGTATGAAGAATCTGGGTGAAGAGATAAAGGAAGCTACTTTAGTTGAGAAAATGTTGAGATCTTTGTCCTATAAATTTGAATCAAAAGTATCTGCCACAGAAGAAAAACAGGATCTTCAAATTATCATTGTGACTCAACTCCATGGAATCCTAACTGCCTTTGAAATGAGAAAAGGAGGTCCATCAGATATGAGAGAAGCCGCTTTTAAAGCTTCAGTAATGGGAAAAGAAAAGGAAGAGAACAATGAACTGGGATACATTTCAAAAGAAGAAGATGAGGTAAATTTTGTCAAGAAGCTTCAACGGGGTTCCGAAAGATTCATAGGTAAGCTACCATTCAAATTCTTTGCTTGTGGTAGGGTCGGCCATTATGTTGCCAAATGTCATCATAAAGATAAATATGAAAAGGGAAAGGAATATGCAAAAGGAAATAGAAAATGAGTTGTCAATAGAAGGAGTTAATATATGCATGAAGATAGTGATGGTTTATCTAATAGTGATGAAGATGAAACTGAACAAGATTATAGACTTCTCATGGCCTATGTCAATGATGATTTTTTGGATGCCTTAGAAGAGGAAGACTTTCTTGAAGAAATCACAAAACTCAAAATCTATTTATAAGAAAAGAATATGATCATAGATACGTTGACACATCAACTCACTGAAAGAGAAAAACATAATGAAAATCAGAATGTGAAATTGTGGGTCTAAGTAAAGAACTTGAGAAGGAAAAATCTCTTAATCCTAGATTTGCTAAATGATCAGAAACTTTAAATGAAATCATCAAAGTTCAGTGTTCTCCTCTTATAAAGACAGGTCTTGGATATACTGAAGAATCATCTCAATCACAGAAGTCGTCAACCTCCACCGGAACCTATCTTGATGCAGCAAAGACCAATGAACAATATGTCAATCGTTAGCAAAGGCCTAAAAGTACTCATCAGGTAAATCATACTCAATTTACTCCAAGGATGAATATCAGTAGAAGCTTCAACCAACAGGTAAACAATGCCAAAAGATTCTATGATTGCAAAAACTTCTTTAATGGGCAATGTTTTTCATGCCATAACTTTGGGCATAAGGCTGCTCAATGTGTTGGTTACAAAAACATCATGACTAGAGAAGCATGAAATCAAAGGAGTGTAACTGGAATCAAGAAAAGTTCTTGTAATAACTTTTCTCCTCTTGAAGATGAAATAGAATGTTTGATTTGTAACAACTTCGGTCATGAAGAATTTGAATGCAAGAGAAAATTGCGGTCAACACTTCAAAAAGAGCAATCATCATTAAATTCCAAGATATGGAGAAAGAAGGAATCTCAATCAGAAAGATGTGGCATAGCTCTGTACAAAGAAAGATGAGACTCAGTGATAAATCGACAACAGATGCTCCAAACACATGATAGGTGATAAAGAGAAACTCCATTCTTATAATGCTTTAGAAAAGGAAAAGAATGTCTCATTTGGAAATGACACACCAGCTGTCATTAAAGGTAAAGGTTATGTTTTCTTGAAAGAAAAGGTTAAAGCCAGAAATTTCATGTATGTAGATGGTTTAAAACATAACATGTTGAGTGTCAGTCAAATGTATGATCAAGGAAATGAAATTGTTTTTCGATCAAATGGATGTGTGGTTCATGAGCCTGATACAGGAAAGATGGTGATCAAAAGTACAAGAACTCCAAATAACTTATACATACTCAAAGGAGGACAACAAAAATGCTATCTAAATAAAACAGATGAAAAATGGCTATGGCACAAAAGATTGGAACATCTAAGCTTTTCTTAGATAAGAAAAGCATGCAGTCTCAAGGCAGTTTGTGATCTTCCAGATATCAGCATCCCAGAAAATACCATATGCAAACCATGTCAAGTTGGTAAGAAAACCAGAGTTCACTTCAGTGAAAAAGAAGGATCAGCAAATAAGCCTCTTGAACTCATCCATATTGATTTATGTGGACCAACAAGGAAAAAGTCACCATGTGGAGAAGAATACTTTATTTTATTTATTGATAATTTTTCCAGGATGTGTTGGATAGGTCTACTAAAGCATAAATATGAAGCATTTAAAAAGTTTAAAGTCTTCAAAGATTTAGTTGAAAATGAATCAGATCGAAAAATAAAATGTCTCAGATCTGATCGAGGGGGAGAATTCATATCAGATGAATTCTTTGACTTTTGTGAACACCATGGAATAAAAAGGCAATTCTCTGTTGCAAGAACTCCTTAGCAAAATGGCGTAGTGGAAAAAATGAATAGAACAGTTCAACAAATGGCTCAAGCTATGCTTGATGAATCTGAAACTCCTGCAACCTTCTGGTGTGAAGCTGCATTTACTATCGTGACTATTCTCAACAAAGTGAATGTTCAGGTAAATAGCAATCAAACTCCATATGAACTTTGGTATGGTAAGCCTCCTAATGTAAAACACTTTATACTTTTTGGAAGAAAATGTTTCATCAAAAGGACTGATGAAAAACTTGGTAAGTTTGAACCAAGAGAAGATGAAGGAATTCTTCTTGGTTATTCATCCATAAGTAAAGGATACAAATGTTATAACAAAAGACTTCGGAAAATTGTTGAAAGCATTGATGTTGTAATGGATGAAGCATGCAGAAATCCAGAACAAATGAAATCAACAGAGGAATATAACAATGAGGAAGATGGGGAATGCTTTCCTGCATCAAATCAAAATGATATAGAAGAAGAAACCACTAAAGCACCTGAAGAAGATACAACAGACAGGGAAAAGACTCCATCCAAGTATGTTCAAAAGAATCATCCAAAATCTCAAATTCTAGGAGAAAAAGGGTCTGGAGTACATACAAGAAGAAATCTTACAAGGACCTCAAGTTATGTGGCATTACTATCCTCCATGGAACCTCAGAATGTATGAAGCCTGCAAAGATGAATGTTGGGTCAAGGCCATGAATGAAGAACTTGACCAAATTGAAAAGAATGATACTTGGGAATTACTTCCTAGACCTCATGATAAAAATGTTATAGGAACAAAAATGGAGAAGTTATTAGAAATAAGGAAAGACTTGTTGGTAAAGGGTATGCTCAACAAGAAGGTATATATTTTGAAGAAACTTTTGCACCTGTTGCCAAACTTGAAGCCATAAGGATGTTTCTTACTCTTTCTAGTTTTTGAAAATTCAAAGTATATCAAATGGATGTAAAATCAGCTTTTTTTAATGGAGATCTAGAAGAAGAAGTTTATATTGAACAACTAGAAGGATTCATTCTTGGAAATGATGCAAAACTCATATGCAAGCAAAAAAAGGCTCTCTATGGTCTGAAACAGGCTCTAAGGGCTTGGTATTGCCGCCTTGACAAATATCTAAAACAACAAGGTTTCACAAAAAGCTCTGCAAATAGCAATTTATACACCAAGATTGAAAATGATAAACTGCTAATTATTGTTGTTTCTATTGATGATATCATCTTTGGTAGCAATGAAGAATCCATGAGTCAAAATTTTGCTTCAGTAATGCAACAAAGAATTTGAAATGTCCTTACTTGGTGAACTTACTTATTTTCTTGGTCTACAAGTACAACAAAAAAATATGGTATTTTCCTTTCACAAACAAAATATCTCAAGAAAATCTTGAAGAAGTACGGAATGGAAGATTCTAAACTAGTATGTACTCCAGTGGTAACAGGATGCAGTCTCAGTTCTAATGATGAATCACAAGGAGTAAACCAACCAACATACAGATCTATGATCGGAAGTCTGCTCTATTTAATAGGTACTAGACCCGATATCATGCATGCAATAGGAATTTTTGGAAGGTTCCAAGCAAATCCAAAGGAATCACATCTTCAAGCAGTTAAAAGAATTTTCAAATATCTTCAACTCAAGACTTTGGACTATGGTATCCTAAAGATACAAATTTTACTCTTCATGCATATATAGATGCAGATTGGGCAGGAAATGTCGATGATCGAAAGAGTACTAGTGGAGGTGCATTCTATATGGGTTCATGGCTAGTGTCTTTGTTCAGAAAGAAACAAAATTTGATTGTCTTATCTACCGTTGAAGCAGAATATGTGGCTGTTGCATCTTACTGTACACAACTACTTTGGATGATGCAAACATTGCAAGATATTCAAATCACATGTACTCCACCCATTTCCATTCTTTGTGATAATACAAGTGCCATCAGTATTTCGAAAAATCCTGTCATGCACTCCAAGACCAAGCACATACCCATTAAGTACCATTTTCTACAAGAAAAAGGGCTTGAACAAAAGGTTAAGTTAGAGTATGTTCCCTCCAAAGAACAGGTTGTTGATATATTCACCAAACCGCTTCCCAGAGAAACTTTTGAATATCTCAGGAGAAAAAGATGGGAGTATTTGTTGCATCATCCTATTGTTAAATTTAGTCTTCAGAGGAAGGTTATTATACGCAAGTTTCATTAAGTATAATCATGTATACACGCGGGTTTATGTGGCTGAAGTAGCGTATATTTTTTTCTAACAGAAAAACAGTGGGTCAGACTCTAATATGGGTGCTATGTCTAATATTGATGATTACAGTCTGACGATATGCCTTGTTCATTGATTTTTATCTGATTGACAAAGATGCCTTAATGAATGACTTGTTAACTATGCACAAGTATTACAAGTTCAGGGGGAGCATTAGCCTTCACACCCATTCTGCATTGTTAGCATTATGGTTGTTGAGTTCAGTTATGGTTTCAAATATTTATATCATTTGTTGCATAAGTCATGTAAAGGTCTAGGGGGTGATATGACTCCTTCTGTCATAGTCTATATTTGAATGAGTCCTATTGGACATATGATGTAATTTGTTTCCCCACTATGCATGGGATGGATGATGTAATAATTGTTGTATTTATGTCATGTATAAACAATTGGTATATCCCCACTTGGTTGGGTCGATGAGTCAAATATGGTGTATCCCCACTTGGTTGGGTGATTGATGTATGTATAATTCATTGGTCTTAGGGAGGTCATACTCATTTAATTGAGTTCTAGAGTCATGTTATTTATTTTTTAAACATATCTATGCAGAGTCTGCATGTACTCATGGGGAGCATGGACATCATAATGTATATCGAAGAAGGATAGTAGGTTAGTCCACCCTTTTCCCTTGATGTAAAAGGGGGAGAGTATTTTAGTGTTGGTGTTACATGTTATCTCTAACAGTTTCTACAGCTTGCAGTGATCAACACCATCATGGTTGCCATCAAGTCCAAAGGGGGATATTGTTGGCATTATGATACAAGTGTTGTCCTTGATGGCAACTCATTCACAGGTTAGTTTAGTTTTGATGAAATTCAACTCACAGTATAACAGGTCTATTCAGATGTAACAGGGCACTGGTACAAAAGAGCAAGTAGATGGAACTAAGGCCTACTGATCAGAATAAATAATTTGAAGGAAAATGATGGTGTAAAGAAATTTAAGATGTGTACACTAGTTCACTTAGTCAAAATAGCCTATACACGCTTGTTCACGGAACAAAAAGAGCGTATATGTATACATACAATTTCACAAAAAGAAAATCACGTATATGTTGGAAAATCAAGGAAATTCAAGAGTAAACAATACCAAGGGTCAATACTATGATATTAGCCCACAATATTGAGCGGAGTAACAAATATTTGATCCCATCCAACAATACCACGAGTCCTAAGTGGTTTTGGTACGAGTTATTGAGAAAGGCCTAAAACTATATAAGGAGGAGAAGATCATAAGGCCATAGCGTGCAAGTTAAAGGGTTTTCTCAGGAATACTTCTATCTAAAGTATATTTTAATATGCAAGGGCAGTGTTTATAATTTGATCTGAAATATTATGTACACCTTGAATTCAATGTTGGATCAGGATCACGAGACCTGAAATGACATATCATTAAATGATCTGATATTGGTTGGACTAGATCTGATTGTGTACACCTGTTTTATTCTTTAAATGTCATGATCTGGGTTTGTATGAAGTTTGGAATAGCAGCGAAGTTATGAGTTAATATTTGCAGATCTATACGCTGGTTCGTCTCGATAAAAGCACATATACACACAGGTTCTACTATTAAAAGTACCATATACAAAAGAAAAGCCTATTATTTAGATCTGACTGATCTATCTAATCAGTTCTGTTGTTTTACTGTTGTTTGTCAATGAAGTCTTCTTAGATCTGAATGTAAAACTGAATGCATATAGAGTTAGGTGTCTGATTGATTGATTGTCTAAGTAACAAGGGTTATCTCTACTGTTGCCAGTGTAAAGTTCTGTAAATTGACAGTAGATGTTCAATATATCGCTAGTTGGTACAGACTTGATTCAGAAGTTTTATGTTTCAGTAGTTTTTAGGGTATACGCAGGTTTGGTTAAAGGAAGTAGTGTATACATTCTGATGCATGATGTTTGAGGTTACAGCTGGTTTTGAATGATGATGCGGGTTTCTGGGTTCAGCACAGTGTTCTAGTGACAGTGCTCTGATTGTTCAGATTAACTGATTGTTGGTTGATGCAGTTTGAGTTTCAAAGTTTCTGATGGGTCCAATATGAAAATTTGATGAAATGAGGCCTTCATTTGTATTGTTGCGTACCAAGAGCATCCGTCTGAAAATTTATGAATAGTGGTCCTTGGGGGAAGAGAGAAGGTCATAGCCTTCTATAGGTCAGCGCCTATGTACTAGTAAACACATTCGCTAGTACAAGAGTTAGAGGGTTGTAGCTCCCTTCTAGTAGAAGCTAGAAAACAAGAGAAGGTTGTAGCCTTCTACAGGTGGGTGTCTGCGTACTGGTATCAGTTTGCACCAGCACAAGATTGTAAACAGATTTTCTTAATATTAAAAGAAGACAAAGACGACGACAGCAGATGGTTTTTCTCCCACATTGAGTTTCCACCTTAAATCTTGGTGTTAATGTGTGTTGCTTATGTGTGATGGTTTATTATGTTTTTACTGCACTGTTTAACAAGTTACTGATACACTGATTAAGGTTCAACACATGATATATTGACTAAATCATAAGTTCTTTGGGTATACATTGGTTTCTCTAATCATAGTATTGTGTACACGCATGTTCACTTCACAGAAGTAGCGTATATAAATCTGTTTGGGAAATGAAAAATTATTGAACTGTAAACATTGATTCACCCACCCCTCTCAATATTATTTCCAACACAAATCGCACTGCTAAAATCAAAACATAAACATGGAAATATTCAGAAATGGCCGTATGAGATCAAGGTTAAGAGAACTTCCTTTATTCGTTTAAAGAATGAACAACATTGAGAACGATAGTTCCTAACATAGCCAAGGCATTCGATACCTCAAATACATTTACTTTACCTTTCATGTTACTTTTCTCATGATTGTCCTGCCACTATCCGTTTACCCCAATGGACCCAACCAACCCAACTGGATTTCATATTCTTGCCTTCGGCTTCCCTTTATTCATGCATTGGACTTCATTTAGGTCTTACATTACTTGTTGGGTACCACTCATCTTTCCCTGGGTTTCATTAGTTTTCCACTTTCCCCCAACCAATTCCCGAGACCCTCAAAACATAAAAGACAAGACTAAGAAGACAAGATGAAAAACATAGAAATATATACAACAATACAACACCACAAACAACATGGCATTTCCATGCACCAATAACATTCAAAACCAAAAATAGAGAAAAAACAAATCACAAAACACTGAAAGCACAAAAATTTCAACAAACACCATTACTCAACTCCCTTGGGTTCCTGGTGCTTCCAATGGTTCATAAAAAAAAGCTCGGCCCATGCATTCTTCAAGATCTTTGGCAGTGTCTTTTACCATGAAATTCCATGCATCATACTGCCATGAACACACAATTGTGAGTGTATTAATAAATATAACAATATACTAGTTGTCTTACCTTATTGTACCCAGCACGTTGCCCTGCAACTGAACACATGCACATATCATCTCTCAAGGGATTCCAATTCTCTTGATGAATTCAACTATGATTAGAAACCAACTATTATGCCTGCATCTAATCAACCATCTTCCATGTAGCTTCCTCAGCCCTAAAGTGTTTATATGCACTTTAACTTGCTTTATTGCTCGGCTCCAAAGCATGAGCTTATTTCGCTACATAATGCATTGAGGCTCTACCTAGAACTCCCCCTCTAGGTCCACCTTCCATCTCAATGATGGATGCCTAGTGATCTACCTTCCCAATATCAATCGCTACATAGATCTGGGGAATGCTCTGACCTACATTCCCAACTGTCTATGCCTCCTGATCACTATAGGTCTGAGCCCTGCCGCCCTGATACGATGGGTAATCCCTCCTGCGATGGTCTCCATCACAGTTCCAACACTTCAATGTCTCTCTTCCATTGCCTTTATTTTGTTGCTTCACAGGCTGAGACCCATGTCCTTTCTCAGTTACATTGAACTTCTTATGAGGTGCCACATTTTCCTTATCACCAGCATCATGAGATCTTCTTCACTTCTTAGGCAATTTTCTTTTAGTCTTCTCATTACCTTTCCAGTCACACTTGAACTCAGGCTTGCACTTGAACTATTCATAACAATTCTTCAACTTCCTGATGGCTTCCTCCAATTACTGAGGCTCATCAAACTCAATATGGTCTTTGAATGTTAATGGTAATTTTTTGATGAACCTTTGGATCTCTGCTTTCTCATCCTAAGTAGGCATGCTTCTACATCTTCTAACTTAGTCAACTCACCATCAAAAGTAGGAGACTTGGCTTTCTTAACATCCTCTGGAAAGTACCCCCACTCACTCCTCCTATAAGGATGTTGGCGATGATGGTGATGATGTCTCCCGGAAGTTGAACTAGAATAAAATCCTTGAGTGTTAGCCCTCCTCTCAAGTGTATCCAAGTGTCTTCCAATATTGACTATATTATAACTATCCATCTTGTATTGTTTCTGAGACCTGCTTTCATCTGCACCATTAGTACTTTCTCCTTGTCTATCTCCATGACTGATTCCCAACTATCACTGCTTCTGCAAATCTGAAAGACTCTAGAGGGTGAATGCATTAATGTCGACTTGCTTCTCTTGAGCTTTCGCAAGTCTTTCATGTGCCTCGATCAACATCTCATTATCTGTCTTGCAAATTACGATCTTTGCCTTCAAGCTTCTTAATGTATATATTAGATCAGGAGAGCTTCCCTCTCATTGATGCTCAATTGATCTCTCCCATCCCACCAATGTCTCTTTTGGTTTGTATGGAGAGTCATATGAATTGTATTCAACTATTCTATTGTTCATCTCTAGTATTTTATTTTCCTACAAACATACCGTGTTAGATAAACCAAATAAAAGATATAATTAAAATCATACTTCAATGGATCTCAAGAGAGGTTATTACATCTACAAAATTCAATCAAGATTAGCACGATATATAATAATATCAAGAACTTAATTGCCATGCGAGCAACAAAAATGACAATACTCATCATGCATATGATCGCAATGCACATAGCAACATTTACTATCATGAATGATTAATTGATGCATGTGCATATGACCACACTAATTAAATAGCATCTAACATGCACGTAGCCACGATAGTAATAAAATGACTAGCATGCATGTGACTTCAATGCATATAACAAAAATTAACCATCATGCATCATGCCAAACATATAAACGTGCATGACAACCTGTATTTACCTCGAGGTCCAGTGCTAAAACCTCTCTCTACCACCTTGTAACACCCCACCCCACATTTACCATCTTTTACAAGCTCTCCAAGGTAAACATGAGCTAAAAGTTACTACGACATGACCCAACATCCAAGTTCCAGTTATGGAAGTGAGGTTTACTAACCGGAAAACTTACTGAAACCTCTAAGGGACACCTAATCACCCAAATGTCAGACAACATCCACTAATGATCTTACCCTGAGCTGGAACTATCTTTTCACCTGACCTCCCAGCCCAACCGCACACATGTCGAGTTGTGCATGTGGCTAGAAGGCTCCAACCCCACGCACATACCTTCCTCCATGTGGCTACAACCGATATTTCTTAGTTAAGAAATTGCAGTCAAAAGCCTTGTTCCATATTTTCAGGGCTAGCTACATACCAGCTACCCAAAACAACCTAGAACTTTCCAAAATTAATTTTATGATGATGATAAGTCTGTGTAATTGATACTAAGGCTAAGATATTTCCCAAACTTTCCAAACACATGAAAAACATTTCATAAAACACATGGTAAACATAGTAACTACAGGTCGAGAATGCATATTTTTTCATTGTCTCATTAATTTCATCAGAGAATCATCAAGAAGGCTCATTGTCTCCTTAAGCTAGTTGGAACAGTTAGCTTATGCATTCATATAACCATTCAATAACTTATCGAATCATGGACAAGATCGAAAACAAGAGCACATAATTTAACCATGCCTATAACCAGTAGAATGAAGCCATGATGAACCAGTCATAAAATCCACGCGATAACCAATGCATGTGTTCATTGATCTCAATAAGAAATAACACATAATAATATATGCATAAGCTAACCAAGTCAGGGACTTCCACGTACCACCTAACCATAGATTGGGTTGAGCCAAATCTCTCTTTCAGCCAGTCACCCTTGTGCCATATTCCAAGCATGAATGTGGGATCACATGGGATAACTAAACAGAACCAATCAGGGCTTTTAGAGGTTAAACCACCTTAACCCTCCACTATAGTGATTTCACCTAAACAGATCCAGAAATCACCAAAACCAAAACCAACTTGGATTCCTTTGACTTCTTCAAAATACCAAGAGGAATTTTCCTGTCGCCACCCATCCATTAAGATTTCTAGGAGAATTCCCATCTCCACCCTTGACCCTTGGGAATTTACCTGATACCACCTCATGAGGATCTGAAATCTACCAGCCATCTAAAGCTTAACCAAAGTAGAGAACCCACTACATCATGGCAATCCAGGAAATGGAAAAGGCACGGTTATACATGATTGCCAATCCAGGAAAATCCTATGCCAATGACAGAAAACATAAACAATAAGCTGATGCATGAACCTTGCATCCCAATCTCAGCATGTTAAATCAGACATGAGCACTGTTACTTGGAAATCCACAACCATTTTTTGACCTTGTTCATTGTTGTCCAACTTCCTCTTGCACTCCTTTGCTTTCCTTGCTTGCTTGCCCCCTTGCTTGTTCTCTCTCTTGGAGTTCAATTTCTTCCTTAGCAAGACTAAAGCTATCAAAGCTGAAAATTGATCAAAAGTTGTCAATTGTTTCTCTGGGACCTTTTTATCATTGTTGTCTAGTGTATTTTTCTTTCCCTTTTTCTCTTTTCTTTCATTTTTCTTTATTTTCTCTTTAATTTCCCTTGCATGCATATTATTGTCTTTCACCTTCCTTTTCTCCTATTTTACTTTACTTCTTGAATTAATTGTCATTTATTACCCTTTTCATTTTTCCAATTTCAATTTCTATAGCCAATAAGTAATTAAAAAGTGACCCCCAATGTGATTTTTTCCCCTCATTCAACTTGGAATACGTGTCCCATGACTTTGGTTGATTTTTGCCTTTTTGCATGGAAATATAACCCGAGGTTGTTACAATCAGCCCCCATTATTTATGAAAAAAAGGCTAGCCACATTACAATGATGAAGAAGACTCTACAAGAATCAATATTGTAACTCTTGCTAAGATTTGAATGGGTCAAACTCAACCAATAGTAAGCTATAGGGTTGTGTTATAACCAAACCTTTATGAAAAAAAGGGGTTCAATTCTATTCAAGTGCATTATGTTGCATAGATGAGTAGAGTAGCTGAGAGTGGACAGGGAGAAAGAAAACATATATTATTCTTGCATTGTAATAGCCCACAAGCCATAGGGCTCACTTCTTTGTACTCGCATCCATTTTCCATTAACAGAGAGAGAAAAGCAGTCTCACCTTACAACTAGGTTTTCTTCCAAAAGGGTTTCTCAAGTTGTATCTTGTGTCATTTGTGGATTGTAACTTTATTTTGTTGTTTTCTATTTTCTACATGATTATGATTTGCATGCATACGTAATAAACAAATATTTACAAATCTAGAAATCTAAGGAGAAATAAACCCCTTATAATGTAGATTTCAAATTTTAAGCATCAATTTATCAAATCTGTTGAGTAAAAAAATATTAAATTTTTAAACATCAAAAGAAGATGCCAATGGAGTAGAGCCAAAAGTTTACTAATAAAAAATAATATTATTTCCATTGATTATTTCTTGTTGATAAAAATGGATAGTCTAAGTTTCAATTCTTTAGAATATCCTACCATGATATAAGAATGACTCTTGGGTTCAAACTTTTGTGTCAACTCAAATGAGGCCAAACTATGCATCCAAATGATCTTAGATGTTCAACTAAGGAATTCCTTCCACACTATTTTTTAAGAGTTATGAGTCCCATATTGAGTGGGTTATAACCTTGAGCAGAAGATAGTTTGAGCAAGAAACAACTTTTGTCAAAAAATTGGTCATTAATCCTTTCCTTGAAGCAAACATCTAGTTATTTCAATAAAACCCTATTCTTCATCTCAACAACACCATCCTTCTAAGGAGTATAAGATATTGAATTTTACTATGAAATACCATTATGTGATAGGTAACCTTCAAATGTATTCTTACCCAATGCCCTAAATTTTATGAATTTCTTAAAGACCATATCTTTGTTTCTTTTAGAAATAAATCAAATTAAATCTTGAAATAACATCAATTAAAGGTTTAGCATACCTTGGATCAGTACAGGACAATTGACTCATCATAGAAAGGTAATTGTGCATAGGTTCCAACTATATTTTCCTCCATGGATTTCATATTTCAAACATTTATGGGTGATGCTCATTAAGGACAACCCTCACATATACATTCATGAGGAGCAACCTTAGGAAGTTCATGACTAATTTTCAATCTAACCATCAATTTCATACTCCAAATTATGATCATTAGTGGTTTCCATTGATGTCAACCCAAGCAACATCAGGGCTACCCTGATCTTGCAAGGGCATTTTGACTTGACAACTTACTCTATTTTGAGTCAAGGATGTTCTAGATGGATTCTACTCGTTGAGATGTTTATGTTGATATATGACATGCCAAGTAATTATTCACAGTTTGAGAGATATTCATGTTTGAAGTTAGTAACCCTAGTTAGTGGGCTAAAACCCTATGGGGTTGTGGCATGGCACTCATAATTGGTTGTGGTCATTGAATAGCCAATAATTAATAAATCTTTTTTTCCCCTAAAATTCCTCCAACGTTCACTTGTTGAGGATCCTCTCAACTCAAGACATCCATATAAATAATGACCCTCATATCCTCCTCTAGTAGGGATTTTGTGGCTCCAAACAGGCCATCATGGAATTTTCTCTATACAATTTTTCTGCGAAGCTTCAGAAGCTGAAATTAAAACCAATTTGAACCAAAATCTTGATGAATCTCGTGACCGAATTTCAGATCTTGGTTCACTATATTTTCGGAGATATGATCTGAGGAAGTTAGGATTTTTGCAGGCTCCCCAATTCCATCTAAAACATGTGACATTGGGAAAATCACCATAACTTTCTCTCTGAGAATTGGCTTCAAATTTCATAAACAATCACAAAAATAGTATGGCCTGTAGTTTGTTGAGTAGCATTTTCAAGGCCGAAGCTCGCAACTGTGACACGTGGCACTTCATACAAGTTCGCTCTACTGAACTAGTCTATAATCAGATCATCGTGGGAGATTGGGCATAACGTTTTCTTGAAGAATCCAATCTTGATCAGAACTATGGGGTTGGAAAGAGGAATCAGAGGGCTACTACAAGACGAAATTTCAGACCTTGGAGATCTGAAATTACATAGATACAACAGATTCAATATCGAGCTCCTAGAAGGCAAGAAAAAACATGCATTCAAGGATCATTGTAGTAAGGACCACACATCTACAGTTAAGGGTAATTATTTGTTTACATTTGAATTTTGAGTATCATCTCTCACATATGTTTTGCACGACAATGTAAGTATATACAATGTCCCGATTATATC
This sequence comes from Pinus taeda, assembly GCA_000404065.3. Taxonomy (NCBI): domain Eukaryota; kingdom Viridiplantae; phylum Streptophyta; class Pinopsida; order Pinales; family Pinaceae; genus Pinus; species Pinus taeda. The sequence goes on from APFE031654283.1 coordinate 98,236, forward strand.
TCTAAGTCTCTATATGTCACAATTAGTTTTCCAGATGTCCTATTCTTGATACTACACATTTTATGCTACATATTCTTGATGCTACACCAAGTTTTCTAAATATATATGATGTTGTAAGTTCATGTTACTTGTTTTGTCATAGTTGATGGAATGGTCTCTGTTGTTTTACTTAGAACTTGGTCCATCACAAGTCTAGGTTCTGTCCTCAGTTTTTATTTGTATATATCTTTAGGTCATTTTTGGATATAGTCTTGCATACAGTCCAGGCCTATATCAAGAATGGGAGTCTTTTTCTATTGCTGCAACAATTCAACAACAAAAATGACAAGTACACTTCAGGTATGCATTGTAATTTTAATCTGTATTTATTCATTATTATGCACTTATATGTGTTTTCCAGGTAGAGATAAGTTGAAGGGTATTTTGTTTTGTTTTAGGATTGGTTTCACGGGGAAAATTTTGCATTCAGGTAGAAGAAGATTCAAGTACAACTTCAAGCAAGAATTCAAGAGCAAAAGTATCAAATCAAAGGAAGCATTGCAGTGGGACATTCTTTGAAGACATGACATCCATCCATATATTGTGAAGAAGTGTCAAGGCCAAGAGTCATCATTGTAAAGTTGTAAAAGAGTCATTTGTAAAAGTGTCATCATTGGAAGAGTCATTATTGTAAAATAATCAATCTGCCTAGAGTCGAAAAGGCATTGTTGGAAGGTATAGGAGTCTTTGTTGGGATGATGTCATGGTTGGGTTGCAGGTCATAGTGTGATTGGGTATTTGGTCAAAATCATTGATACTGTATCGTGGATCATTGTCCCTGTTACGGGAATCCATACTCTTGTCTCATCTCAGTCATTATAGGGTGGCGGGGAGGTGCTAGGCAGGTGCATGAAGTCACCTACAGGTTGGAGCCTGTGAACACTTCGGGATGGTAGATTGATCTAGGCTGTTGGGGCATTCATTCAGTTAATTACTAAAGAAACCAGGGCGTGGGGGCATCCATCCAGTGGGAGCTGGAGAAGAATGTTTTTCTAGAATTCTAGGAAGTTGTTTCTTTCATTTCAGTTAGGGCTGAAGATTAAAGAATTTATTAGAAAAGTGTTAGGTGGTTTTTGACCCGGAGGGGGTTTTCCACCTGAAATTTTTGTTCCTACCGTGTTCTTTTATTTATTGTTATTACTTTATAAACATTAATAATAATTGAAGATTAACTAATTCTCTAAAAATATTTAAAAGTGCTAATTGCTAAAGAATACTGATTCACCTCCCCTCTCAGTGTTTCCAACAATTGGTATCAGAGCTTCGTTCCTTTAGTAATAGCTTAACCGCTGGAAGTTAGTTTCAGATCATAGAGATGGGAAAGTCAAAGAAGCAAGTTACAAGGATTTCAAAGGAAGGTACACGTATAACAAAATCTAGAGAAAGTGAGTATTCTGTACCAACCCCTGATTTTGATGCAGGTAATTACTGGATATGGGAATCCACGATGGAAGTACATTTTCAAGCACATGGAGTATGGGAATCAATTGTTTCTAGAGACACATCTACCGACAAAGCTAAAAGGTACAATTCAAAGGCCACAAATGTAATTTTGAATGTTTTGCCAAATTTTGTGAAAACAAAAGTTAGCCAATGTTCAACAACTAAAGCTCTTTGGGAAAAGCTTCATAATCTCTATTCAACAAAGCAATCAAGTCAATATGTTATTGAAAATTTGGATCCTTCTAATTATGATGAAGAAATGGGAGAAATGAGTAAAATAGAGTTTCAAAATCAAGTGATCAAGGTGATAAAGTAACTCAAAAGTCAAAAGGAAAAGACAAGACTTTTGGAAGCAGAATTGAAGACAGCAAAAGAACTCATCAAAGAAAAATGAAG